>JAOXJP010123975.1:0-13775 GCA_025762735.1 Platanus orientalis | reverse complement strand
AAGCTGCGATACGCGAGACGTACCCGTATCTCGGGTCTGCGATACGAGTCGCGATAACGATATTTTGAACCTTGATTCTCATACACTCACCCCCTTCCCCCTTCAAGCTGAAGAATAGAGATTCCACATTCCCAGCTTGCCAATGATAGAAGAGAATTGTGCATGGTGTAATCCTTTAATAAGAACATTTGCAATCTGATCTTCACTCTTGACAAATGGCATACAAATGGTTCCAGTCTTTAGATGGTCCTTAATGAAGTGAAGACCCACCTCGACATGCGAACCATGCTGAGCAGGGTTATGTGCAATACTGATGGCTGTTTTATTATCACAATATAGGCTCATTGGACCTAAAACTGAGAACGCATTCATATCCAAATCAACTCTCAAACCCTATGTGCTATAGACTGGAATTCAACCTCTGTACTCGATCTAGCCACAATTGACTACTTCTTACTCCTCCATATGACTATATTACCTCTCACAAAGGTACAATAGCCTGAAATAAACCACTGATCAACAACAGAACAGCCCAATCTGCATTTGTGCATGGCTCCACATGAAAACGACATTTTCTTGCATATAAAAGGCCTTTTCGTAGGAAACACTTGAGGTGTCTAAAAATCCAGTATACAACCTCCATATGAGATCTCGTGAGAGTATGTATGAATAGGTTGACAACACAATCTGCATAGGTGATGTCTGGTCTGGTGAGAGACAAGTATATGTGATGACCCACCAATCTCTAACATTTCCCTGCATTAGCCTATGGTTGGGATGTGATGTGTGAAGTTTGATTTGTTGGGCTGGCATTTGGAATTCAACCCGAAATCTAACCCAGATACAACCCAAAGAAAAACCCAAATATGAAAATTTTTCGGGCAAAGGTGAGCTACGCAAATCCTTTGGCTATGGGGGTCCCGGGGCAAAGCCCTTGGGAAAAATTTTTGACCTGTTTTTATGAACCGAATCGGAACCAAACCATATCCACATATTTATTAAGGTTTTGGGGTATTTATATGTTTCATTCTAGGGTTGCATGCGAGGAGTGAGAGCGGTTCTAAAATTGTAAATCGTCATTGGACAAGTTTTCTTCCTGATAGTGAAAGTTTTCTCTATGACTCCGTGGTTTTTCCCCAAACTGGGGTTTTCCACATAAATCTTGTGTTGTGCATGATTTCTTTCTTTGTTTTGCTTGCTGATTTTATTGCATCTCGTTTCTTCAACAAAGAAGGTAAAACAATCATAACATGGGATCAATAGGAGTATCACATAGCTTGCATCCTGTCAAGCCAGTTTCCTGTAGGAGATCAAGAACATACTTCCACTGCAAGATAAAGATCCTCTTCTTACATTACCTCAATTCCAAAGAAATATATATATATATATATTCAACACTTGGAAGACGTACAAAAGGTTTACTCTGGGACATAGGTGCAAGCAAATGCAAGTTTTCATGTTGGATGAAAATGACCAACTTGAAATGGTCCAAGATAAAGACAACACACCCATTGAAGTTTTCCAAAATTTGCACCATGAATACATGGTGGGTTTAAAGGGCTATGTTAGGGACCCATATCCCTATCCTTGCACTGGCAATTTTTTTTTTTTTTCTGTTATTAGAGAGTTGTTTATGTAAGAGTTGGTTTTGAAGGGTTTTATTTTAAGTTTGTTATTAAAAAGTTAAAGAGTTTCTTTAGAAGATCTTTAAAGTTTCCAATTCTTTTTAGGTTTCTATTTTTGCAAGTTAGGGTTGATGTAAGACACATAAATCAGAATTTTTGGAAGAAACAAATGTTAAACGTTTTTGCTAAACTTGCCTTGGTGTGTTAAGCACTCGAGATCGCCCTTTCTCGCATTTGAGTGGCCACACACATTTGGAACAAGGTTCCTAAAACATCCATATGGAACCAAAAATATCTTCTCCACTTTAGGTGTACAATGATACATAGAAAAATTGCTTTACCTTATAGATAAACTTAAGTTAATCATTTCCATCGAAACGGGGATAATCAATCAATACAAAACAGGATTGCAAGTAGACTTCCACCAAGTATCCTTGATGTTGATTCACAAATCAGACTTTAACATTGTCTTCCTAATTTCCAACACTTGATTCTAGCATCATGCACCAATAGTGAAGCCAAATGAATGGATAGTTTCTCCATCAATTGATGCATCTCCTGTTGAGCTTGAACATACTGTTATTGTTGATTGTCCAAAACTTGTTGTAATGACTCACAAATGACATGACCTTCTCCATTGTCTCTTCCAAATGCTGCATTCATCCATATTATCAAGATTGGTCGACTTCTTCTCTTTCATTCTTGTTGACATGCCCACGAAGATCACTTTAATACCAATTGTTAGAAATCTTGTTCCTAATGTGTCCACTTAAACAAAAGAAAGGGCAATCTTTGGTGCTCAAAAAAACAAGAAAAGTTACTCCAACATCTATTCATTCTCAAAAATATGATCTACGAGTCTTACATCAACCCTAACTTGTGAAAATATAAACCTAACAAGAATAGAAAACTCTAAAGCTTTCCTAAAACAACTCTTAACTCTTTCTAAAACAAACAAACTCAAAATAGAATTTTTCTAAACCAATTCCTATGTAAATAACAACTGCCAAAGCAAGGTTAGGTATGTGGGTCTCTCTCTACCATTGCAAGAAGAGGATTCTCACAGGCTTGTATCACCAAGCCCTAGCAGAGGATTTCGTGGACACAAAATGCAAGAAGAATGAGGATTTATCCCTTTTCTCGATCATACATGACACCAAATAAATTTTTACCAATTTTTGTTACGATTCCAATGGTTTAAAAGCCTAGCTTGATATCAGTTAAGGTCCTAACAAATGGTATAAGATCCACAGTTACGCCCTCGATGAATTCTCCACATCATCATTCTTATTTTGTACATCACTCAAATAAGTTGAGGAGAGTATTACATGTTGATTGTTAATTTCCTATTTAGTAGAATTGAACTGTATTTTCCTTTTACGTAGGATTAAAAATCTTTGGAGGTTTGAATTCAAATTATTACCATATATTAAGAGAGAATAAGGGAGGAGATTAAGGTATTATTTCTATTTAAATAGAGGGAGTGTAAGAGAACAATCCATCGAATAGAATTATCCTTTTTACATCTAGAGGTATCATACACCTAGAAAGTTCCTCCTTAGAGAAAAACATGTCTTAAAAATTAGTGTAGTCTTTGAATCGTTATATTTGACATTCCACCACGCTCTGCAGTCAATGTCCTTATGACCCACTTTGTGGTGGCACTCACTCTAGCATCTCATCCAGCTGACACCAAAAGCCCTAAGAGTGATGGAAACGCATTAGGCTAGGCTCTTAACCTTTAGGATCATAACATTCCATCACACTCCGAAGCCAACGTCCCGATGGCCCACTCTATGGCAGCACTCACTTTGGCCTCTCATCCAAGTAGCCCTTTCCACCCGTGGTGGTTTTTAATCTGATTAGGTAGCCCTTCGCACACCATAGTGGCTCTCACTCTGGCCCAGGTTTCCCTTTCTACTGCCTACCCCTTCTGTGACTCGAACTCAGAATGTGGTATTAGCTCTGATACCAATGGTAATGATCTAAAGACCACCAATTTTCAAGACATGTTTCCCTCTAAGAGGAGAACTTCCTAGGTATTAAACACCTATAGATGGTAAAAAAAGATAATTATATTCGATGAATTGTTCTTTTACACCCCTTTCTTTAAATAGAGATAATACTTAAATCTTATCCCTTATTCTCTCCTAATACATGATAATAATTTATTCTCTCATAATACATGGTAATAATTTGAATTCAAACCTCTAAAGATTTTCGATTCTACTTATAGAAAACTAACAACCAATATGTAATATTCTCCTTGACTTATCTGAGTGATGCCCCAAATAGGAATGATGATGTGGATAATGCATCAAGGGCGTAACATTCCCCAACCTTAAGCAGCAACTTAGTCCTCAAGGTTGGAATGTGGATATTTTTCATGTAAAGGATGCCACACTTCCCACGTAGCATCTTCTAGAGACATGTTGGACCATTGCACAAGGACTTCCATTACCACATGATTTTTCCTTTTTACCATCCGTCAATACAAGATTGCAATAGGCTCTTCTTGAATAATGCCATCATCATTGACATGTGGCAAATGAGTAGTGACAGTGCCATGATTTCCTAGTTTTTTCTTCAAATTGGAAACGTAAAAAACCATGTGAATTCGAGACCCCTCCAAAATATCCAACTTATAAGCAACAACTCCGATGAGTTGTTTTATCTCATAGGGCCCATAGTAACATGGCGATAATTTCATGGATCCTTTTCCAGCCTCAATTGTTTGTCGGTATGGAAGTAAACGCCAGTATACTAAATCACCAACCTGAAATTCTCTCTGAACGATATTGATCAACCATTTGTTTCATTCAATTCTGGGCTTGATAAAGATATTGTTTAAAGATGTGCAAGGTAATGGAATTCATGTTGAGGGTATTTATGCCACATTATACGACATATATAAACCATTGTACTGGTGTATAAACTCTTATGAATAAATACTCTTTCGTATGGAGATATCATAACTCTCATACGATTAACCCATTTCCCTATTTCTCTTTCTCCTTCTCTCTCCTTTCTTCTTCACTTTTTTTCTCTTTTTTTGTGTTTTCCCCGTTACAGTTCTACAAGTATCCAAGTTCGTATCAGAGCAACGAAGCAAAGATCGAGGCAAAATCGCACACATAGGACAATGCTAACATTAATAAGGCCGTACAAGTGTCAAAGATCGAAACCCTAGGGTTTGGATCAAAATTGATTGCTTAGTAATTGTGGTGATTTTTTTAGAATTTTTTGAAGCTTAGAGATGTGTTTTTCAAAGGGTTTTATGCAATCTTCAAAAAGAACCCAAATCTTGTAAATTTGTCAGATCCGAACAAACCAGGAGGTTTTTCTTCGATTATTATCAAGAGGATGGGTCGTTTTTTCTTAAGGAATCATTCAAGACTTGTTTTGTGTGATTTGATTGAGATTTAAGGTGTTGATGTTGATTCTTTGGGTGGTTACACGTTAATGTCTTCACGCTTGATGTTGTACACGATTTTTCTTCAATTTTTTTGTTCATAAATTGATGGTAATTGTGATGCCTCACTTTGATTGGGTTGATGAGGCCTCTATAATGTTTCTTCATGTAGATTGGGCTCCGATATGTGTTCTTGGTGTTTCAGGACATCTCTGTTAACTTTTTGTAGACTGTGTAGCCGTGTGATCAAGGTGATCTTGCAGCCAGTTGTATTTTTTTTTTGTAGTGGTTGATTAGACTTGTGTTGAGATCTATCCTTCGTGTTATAAGTTGTGGATCATGGTATTTCCAGTTACAAGATGTCAGAGGAAGAGAGCCAAAGCTCGAGTCAGATTGTAGGAGAATCGAATAACAAGGAGGTGAGTACTATCCAAATAGTTGGGGATACATCTCAGCCCCTAATAACAACTGTGAAGTTTGATGGCAACAACTATCTCACGTGGTCCAAATCAATGTTGATCTATATTCAGGGCAAAGATAAGAGTACCTAATTGGTGAGATAGAAGTACCTCCTAGGACTTAGGACTGATCCTAGCTATAGGAAGTGGAAAATAGGGAATGCAACTATAATGAATTGGTTGTTAAATTCGATGAAGCCAAAAATTTGTGATCATTTCTTGTTCCTAGAAACAGTCCATCAGATATGGGATGTCTTAGCCAAGTCATATTCCGAAATGGGTTACACAACTAAGGTGTATGAGTTAAGACAGAGGATCGTTCAATTCAAGTAAGACAACCAGCCACTTACTATGTATTACTCTTCCTAAACGAAAATGTGGGATGAGTTTGATCACTATACCACATCGTCCAGCTTATGTGAAAGATACCATTGAGTATAAGAAGCATGTTGAAAGTATTCAGATATTTGAATTCTTAGTGGGGCTGAATCAAGAGTACGAATAGGTACGAATCCTCCTTCTTGGGAAGGACCCTTTACCCTCCTTGAACGAGGTATATACTTATATACACCGGAAATAAGGATGCCAAGGAGTGATGAATGTGACTACTTCATTCGAGAAATCAGTACTGGTTTCTACCTTTACTCGAGGTGGTCAGAGTGGCAATACAGGATGTGGCCATGGTGGAAGATTGAACCTCACTTCTGATGATAGAGACGCATACGAAGGACTAGCGTTGGGATCTTCATGGACGACCACATGATATCCTCCTTCGTTCCTCTCAACGAGGTGGACTTAGTAGTGATCGTGGAGGAGGCCGATTTAGTACCAATCAATTTAGTGCTTAGTCAGTGACTACTACGCAGACAGAGATCACAGCTCCACCACCTCCAGATTCTATGCATTCCAATTCTTTAGATGAGGGCTTATCTAGATATGAGATTATAGCATTCTGATGCTTTGATTCCCAATTGGATCATCCTTCTAATGCTCCATCATCTTTTGCTTATTCAGGTACTTCTACATCTGCCTTGTTTGTCTCTGTATCCAGTCCACAGGGATCCTGGATTATTGATTCAGGAGTCTCCCACCATATGACCAGTATGTCATCCTTTTTTACATCTTATAAGGTCTCTTCATGAAGGGATAAGGTCTGAATTGCAGACAACTCCCTCTCCTCTATCGCAAGGCAAGGGAATATTCCTATCACCCCTTATCTACGTTTGTCATGTGTGTTACATGTTCCTAAATTCACTCTTAATTTGTTGTCAATTAGCCACATTACAAAAGATCTTAACTATTGTGTTACATTTTTCTTGTTTCATTATGTGTTTCAGGACATGGTAACGAAATGGCTTGGCCCTGACCACCTTGAGTTCATGCCAGTGATATGCTCAGGTCGACGGCATGATTGGGATGTTTTCAACGATGAGTGGAGGCTCCGTCTTGGCTTCCTCTTTTC
Source organism: Platanus orientalis (assembly GCA_025762735.1). Lineage (NCBI taxonomy): Eukaryota > Viridiplantae > Streptophyta > Magnoliopsida > Proteales > Platanaceae > Platanus > Platanus orientalis. The sequence goes on along the minus strand of JAOXJP010123975.1, from coordinate 6,818 downwards.
GTTCTTTAGGGCATCCACGATCAAGGTCCTACAATTAATCCATTTTTTCCTCTTTATCCCCAACCTACCTTCATCCACAGGCTCCATTCCAGTTGTTTCATCCTTAGGCTCCATAGATGATATGGTCTAGTGAGACCGCATGAGACGGATGATCTTTGGCTAGAATTATCGAATATCAAAGCTCTGTGGGATATTTCGTGGTGCTTAAGGGGAGACTTTAATGCTATCCAGTTCTGGCATGAGAAGAGAGGTGGATCCAGGATCACTTCTAAATGCTAGTTTTACTTTGTCCAACTTTCAAGATCGTCCTTCCTGTAGTAGACTTAACAGATTCTTGTTCAATTGTGAATGGGAGTCAATCTTTGGCACGCCCTCCCAAACATCATTTTCAAGAATGACCTCGGACCACTCCCCTATACTACTCCATCATATCATACATCGAAGAGGTCCCTTTCCTTTCTGGTTTAAGAACATGCGGTTATCACATCTAAACTTCCATAATGAAATTGCTTATTAGTAGTCCAACTTTCTGAGCGGGGGTTGGCAGGGTTTCCAATTCATGAAAAAGCTACAAAATATCAAGTGCAAATTGAGGATTTGGAATAAGGATGTGTTTGGTTACGTAGAGGAATTGAAGAATAAAATTACGATGGAACTTGATGTTCTAGATAGAATTGAGGAATCCCGGACTTTGAATGTAGGGGAATGGGAGGAAAGGAGGAAGTTGAAATCTAATTACGAACAAACTCTAAGAAATGAGGAAATTAAATGAAGACAAAAATCAAGATTTAGGTAGTTTAAAGAGGTGAATGGAAATACCAAGTTCTTTCACAGAATGGCAAATGCAAGACATAACAAGAACCAAGTCACTAAACTCCAATTAGATGGTCGATGTTCTGAGGATCCGAAGGAAATTGAATAAGCATTCATACAATATTTTACTTCCCTCTACTTGTCACCCCTAATCCCTGTCAAAGTGTTGAAGGTCTTGAGTGGACACGTATCTCTCCCGTCAAGTGGCTAGTTTGGAAAGGAGATTTGAAGAAGAGGAAATTCATTGTGCTATCTTGGAAATGTATGGAGAAAAGGCACCAAGTCCGGATGGATTCACAATGACTTTTTTTAAGAAATGTTGGGATGTTGTTAAAAGTGATCTTATAAGGGTTTTTTCATAATTTTTCGATAGAGGTACCATCAACAAGAGTATGAACTCTACATTCATTACTCTCATCCCCAAAAGAGATGGTCTTTTAGGCCCTAAGGACTTTAGACCTATCAGTCTAATCAACGGTGTATATGATTATTGCAAAAGTTTTGTCAAAACAAATTAGGGAGGTCTTGAGTGGTATTATCTCTACATCTCAAGGAGCCTTTGTCAAAGACAGACATATTTTGGATGAAATTCTTATAGCCAATGAATGTGTGGGGGAGATGAAAGCAATGGGAAGGAAAGGCATCGTTTGCAAAGTGGATCTTGAGAAAGCCTATGATTATATCAATTGAGAATTTCTGGATAATGTGTTAGTCTTAAACAGGTTTTGGGCACAGATGGAGAAAATGGATTTCTAGTTGTATATCATCGGTTCATTATGTTATCCTTATAAACGGCACTTCCAAAGGTTTTTTGGGGGCTAAGCGTCATCTTAGACAGGGGGATCCATTATTGTCATTTCTTTTCACATTCATTGTTGATGTTCTGAGTTGTTTGATTCATAAGGCAGAGGCCCGTCATCATATCAAGGGCTTCTACATTGGCAACGCCAACGTGGCTGTCTCACATCTCCAATTTGCTAATGACACAATCCTATTTTGTGAGGTCCATTTAGACTACATCGAAAATTTAAGAACTATCTTGAGGTGCTTTGAAAGAATATCAGGCCTTAAGGTCAATTTGGAGAAATGCAAAATGGCAGATTTGAACATTGAAGATACGGAGTTATCCACTTATGCTAAGCTAATGAGTTGTGAAAAAAAAATCTTAGCCGTTAAAATATTTAGGTCTACCATTAAGAGGCAATCCCAAATCCTTTGAATTTTGGAAGCCGGTGTTGGAAAAAATGTCCAAGAAATTAAGCTCGTGGAAAAAAAAAACTACATTTCACTAGGGGTAAAATTGCATTGATAAGATCAACTTTATCCAATTTGCCCACATACTACCTTTCAATCTTTAAGGTTCCTTGCAAAGTAAGGAAATTGAGAAAATGCATAGGGAATTTCCTTGGAAACCTGGATAATCTAAAAAGGATCACATTCTCAAATGGGAAATTGTATATAGGCTGGCGGAAATGGGAGGTCTTAGGGTGGGAAATGTTAGGGTGTGAAATGATTCTCTTCTAGCAAAATGGTTATGGAGGTTCTCCCGTGAGATTTGACACTCTTTGGCACTTAGTTGTATCCTCAAGGTACGGGACCTCAAACAATGGATGCGCCACCTCTGTGGAAAGAGTGCGGGTAACGTGTCCGTGGAAGAATATCATCAAGTTGTTCTCCAAGTTCATTTCCAATATCAGATATGATCCGGGAAAGGGGACAGAATCATATTTTGGGAGGATGTATGGTGAGGAGAAATTTCGTTATCACAGAAGTTTAGACAAATCTACTCAATGTCTCTAAAGAAATGATTACCAATCTCCAGCTTCTACAATATCACCTCTCCATCCTCCAATGTGGCGGCCTAAGATTTGGTCCTTCATAGAGGTGTTAGGGATTCTAAGTTCATTGAGGCTTCCTTTATCCTTTCCTTCCTTGATGATGTCTTTATTGACCCTTTAACCCCCGATACTCGTATTTGGTCCCTATCATTTAGCAGAAATTTTAATCCTTCTTTGTTTAGAAAGCTCCTAGTCGCACAATCTCTATCCCCAAACACTTCTCTTTCTTTCCTTGATACATGTGTATGGAAAAGTCATTGTCCTCCAAGACTAATGGCCTTATGTTGGAAGGTTGCCCATAAATGTGTGAACACAGGTGATATGCTTCAGCGACGACGAAAAGGGTGGTACATTGTTCCTCATGTTTGTCATCTATGTTATTTAGAGGGTGAATCGGTAAACCATCTTTACATTCATTTCCTTTTTGTGTATGAGATTTGGTGCTACTTGCTTAACATCTTTGGTGTCTCTTTAGTAGTTCCAATGGATATCTTAGATCTTTTATGGACCTAGAGTATTGTACCGTTTGCCAAGCAGGGAAAGTTGATATGGAGATATCTTCCTATTGTCATCATATGGACGATATGGGAGGAACAAAATCATAGGATTTTTCAAGAACAAAAGAGGTTCTTCCGCCAGTTGATTGATAATATAGCCATTCGCATAGCACATTGGGCTTCGACAGAGGCTCCCTTCAAAAGGATCTCAATCGATAGTCTCATCAAGTACCTGCTAGACATCATCAATTATGTTCATAGTATTCCACAAGTCTACCACCTACAGTCCCCCCCCCCCACAGGTACAACCCTTAAGCTGAATTTTGATGGAAGTTCCTTAGGGAACCCGGGCCCATCAGGCTGTGGAGGTTTAATCTCAAATGCTCAAGGTATATGTAAGGTGGCATATTCGGGTCCCCTTGGGACATGTGATGCTGCCCAAGCTGAAATGAAATCACTCCTCGTGGGGCTAAGATTATTTATCTCTAGGGGAGAACCCCTTGTTCCTCTTATCGTAGAAGGTGATTCAGCAATTGTTATTGGGTAGATGAAAAGTGGAAATCAGGGTCCCTAACGGCTATCTCATCCTATCAAGGAAGCGGCTTTTCTTTCAGCATCTTTGAACATCTCATTTGTATGGACTCCAAGAGAGTTTAATTCGATGGTGGATGGATTAGCCAAAAGGGGTGTAAGCAAAGCATCATTATTTACAGGCTCCATCTTATAAGAAATGGAAAGTAGCATCTAGTCATTTGGGTTTTAGTCCCATGTTTCTCTCTTTCACCTATTGTATCTCTTCTTCTTTTCTTGGGTGCCTCTAGGGGGCACTTGGTTCTCTATTGTACTCCCCTCCCCTCCCTCTTTTTATATATATATATTATCTATGTTATCCAACAAAATAAAAACAATTGGTTTGGGGCATGAGAAGGATGGTCTGTACCTTCTACATTCTAGTTTATCAGTAGCTACACCAGCAATAAAGAAGGATCTTATTACTTCCGGATCAGATGAGTTGTTCACTTGGTATCATTGTTTGGGTCATTTGTTTTTCTCTGTGTTGAAGAAAATGTTTCCTCAGTTTTCTTGTTCAACATCTAATTTCTTTTGTGAACCATACCAGTTGGCTAAACATTGTGGAGATGTTTATCCTCTTAGTAATAATAATAAAAGCTTCGTTCAATTTTCTCTGGTGCATTCTGATGTGTGGGGACCATCCCCTATAAATTCTTTATCTGGTTATAGATACTTTGTAACATTTGTAGATGATTGTTCTCGTGTTACTTAGGTTTACCTATTAAAAAGCAAGAGTGATGTGTTTGCAGCTTTCAAATCCTTTCATAGCATGATTACTACGTAGTTTAACACTAAACTTCAAGTCTTGCGGTCAAACAATGGTGGCAAATACCTTTCTCAGAAGTTCTCATTTCTTGATATATCTAGCATCATTCATCAGACTACCTGTCTGGATACTCTGGGCAAAATGGGATAGCTGAACAAAAGAATAGGCACTTACTGGAGGTTGCCCGTACAATCATGTTTACCATGGATGTGCCACGAACATTTTGGTCTGAGGCCATTCAAACTACAGCATACCTCATTAATCAGATGCTTTCTCATGTTCTTTCTCAAAAGACTCCTGTTGAAATCCCAATACTTGGCTCATCATTGTTTCTTTTACCTCCCAAAACCTTTGGGTGTATTTGTTATGTTCATGTACCTAAATCTGATCACACTAAATTAAACCAAAAAGCACTTAAATGTGTTTTTTTTAGGCTATACGGTGAATCATAAAGGGTACAAATCCTTTCATCCTTCTACTCGCCGTTACTTTGTGTCTCGAGGTGTCACCTTCTTTAAGTTTATTCATTTCTTTTTGTCTCGTAGGACGTCTCTTCAGGGGGAGCAATTTGCAAGTGAAGAGTTGTCCAATTCTTTTCCAATTCCTATTCCGGTTCTATTGTATCAATTTGATGGAAAAAGCAGCAGTGTTGGTAGCAAAGGGGAGTTGCAAAAATATACACGGAGAAATAAACAAAGAATGCCCGTGGAAGAGGCACAGGAAGACTTGAATTCTCATGACCATCACTAGGAGTCAGCTTTTGAACCAGTTCATGAGACAGTTAACAATCCTCCACTTTCTTCTTCATCTCATGATGATTTGAATCTACCTATAACTTAGAGAAAGAGTGTTGGGACTTGTACTCAATACCCCATGTCAAATTTTGTATCCTATGATTCTTTATCACATTCTTTCAGTAGTTTTTCTATGGTTTTGTCTTCTATTTCTATTCCCCGTAATGTACCTGAAGCCTTAGCACACCAAAAGTGGAAGGATGCAATGGTTGAGGAAATGAAGGCATTGAAAAAAAAAAAACAACACTTGGGCGTTACCTGATCTTCCCAAGGGAAAGAAACTGGTTAGGTGCAAGTGGGTATTCATAGTCAAATACAAGCCTGAAGGAACTGTGGAGAGGTATAAAGTACGCCTCGTCGCAAAAGGGTACACTCAGACATTTGGCATTAACTATCAGGAGACGTTTGCCCCAGTAGCCAAAATGAATTTCGTAAGGGTGTTTATCTCTCCGGTAGCGAATCCAATTGGTTACTCTTTCAATTCAATGTGAAGAATGTTTTCCTACGTAGAGACTTAGACAAAAAAGTATATATGACCATTCCACCAGGTTTCTGTATAATGTATGCTGAAAGGGAAAGTCAACAAGTTAAAGAAAGCATTGTATAACTTGAAGCAATCTCCAAGTGCGTAGTTTGGGAAATTTAGATCAGCCATGTTGAAATCTAGATATAAACAAGCTCATGCGGATCACACATTGTTTGTCAGAAGACAAGGCCCTCAAGTGACAATTTTGATAGTGTATGTCGATGATATTATCGTCATAGGAAATTATGCTATTGAAGTGGCATGGTTAAAAGAAAGTTTAGCAAAGAAGTTTGAGATTAAGGATCTTGGATCTCTCCAATACTTTTTTGGGATTGAAGTTGCCAAAGCTAAACAAAGCATCTTTCTGTCTCAACAAAAGTACGTGTTGGATTTGTTAAAAGAATCTAATATGGAAGGTTGCAAACCTTGTGCTACATCAATTGAAGTATACCATAGATTAAAAGAAGATGACAGTGTGAGGCTTATTGATGCTAGGGGATTTCAAAGATTGGTGGGGTGCCTCATCTACTTATCTCTTACTCACCCTGACATCACATATGTTGTAAGCATGGTTCAAAATCTCACGCGAGACGTATCGATTTCGCAGGGTGCTGAAACGAAATGGGGGTATACCTCGAGATCTCAGGGAAATTTCATGTATCACGAGACGTCTCGTGAGTCTCACACATGTCTCACAATACGTGGGAATTTTTTGGTCATTTTAGCTTAAAACACAGAGAGATGCGAAACAGGCTTGTCTCGTGTCTTGCAGAGGAAACCCCCCAATCGCATAGCTAAAAAATATTCAAAAAACCCTTTTTGTTGATTCTTGTTAGATTTAGCTTGTATAAATCAAATCCAGGACTCCACTTGAGTCCATTTCATTTGAAAAGCTAGATTTGAGCCGGATCGAAAGATCAAACCCCAAATCTCATCAAAAACTTTAGTAATCTCTCTATTTTTTCTCTAATCCTTGCAAATTTTTTATATGTTATACATTTGTGATAGATC
>JAOXJP010123964.1:0-13775 GCA_025762735.1 Platanus orientalis | reverse complement strand
ACAATTAGTAAACTTTTAAATCAAATGGTTAGTTGGCCCATGATTATACCAGCTACCATATGATGAATGGCACCATAAATACAAGATTTAATCTAAATAAACCTTTAATATCAAATTTATTACATCATCTTTTGATGCAAAGTCATTTTATGACTACCATTAGTACTCTAATTGCGAAGGCCGAATCTAGAACTAGTCCCACAGAGGATCCTCAGCCAACTCAAGTCATAGAAGAAGCTTTGCAAAGGAGAGTGCCCTTGCATTGGACATCCCCACCCATTGGTGCATTAAAGGCTTAGTTGACGGAGCTGCAGGTTCCCACATTGCTGCAGCAGCCATAATCAGAGACCATTCGAGTTTACATTTAGAGGTGAATTGAAGGGCTTGCACATATGTTCAGCAGAAGAGGCAGAAGCTTGGGCATTTTTTAGTGTTAAAACTTACCCTGACTTAACTCGTTTTTTAGGGCATTATCTTTCAATTATATATTGTTCAATCTTACCTGGAAGTCTGTAATAAGGTTGCTCATTCAATGGCAATGACAGCAGCAAGGGAGGATATCACTGGAGCTTGTTGGAATGTTTGTAATCTTCCTCAAAGTTTATCTTCCACTACTTCAATGGAAATCTGTAATGAAGTTCATTATTGATAAATGAAATTGAGTTTAGGCTCCTTACCAGAAGGAAAAAAATCATGCTTTTCCAAAATTAGTCCAGCTCTATTGTCTTAAAAAAGATCTTTGCATTTGTGGGCATTGGGAGAAAGAGGAATCCCCCTCATGAGTGTCAACAAGCCAAGCCAAGCTAAGCTGAGCTTTGACCAGCTCAACTCAGGTTCATCACATGAGGACTCGGCTTAAGTTGTAGAAGCGATCTTGGCTGGGCTCACTGAATGGTAGAAACAGGCCCAACAGCCCAAGTTGAAAAGCTCAACATGTTTCCTAACAGCTACGGTTAAATTATTACTGTTGGAAACAGGCCCATTAGCCCATTAAATTAAAATATGTGGGCATCTTTTTCCAGTGCACCTACTTAATGAACCGAATAACACCTCAAGGTCGTGCCTTTTAAAATAAATAGTGTTATTTTTTGGAGAATGATTGCATGTGTTGACACAGATCTCTCTATGCGTGCCATTGATTGACACATTGATGTGTTTTTTTTATTTGGTGCCTCTTTTTTAACACCTAGCTTTTTCAACAGAACACTTTTTTGACATTTTAAACCCTCAACATAACACATGTCAACACATGTCACTATAGATACTACAGCATTTTCCCCAAAAGTCTATTTCATCGTCAAGAAACCGCGTTCTAAACCCATATCTCTGTATCATCAGCGACAAACCTGTTGAATAAAATAGAGACAAATTTGTTTCATCAGCAAAGAGACCTATTGAATAAGTAGTAGACACGGATTGGTTTCAGGTAGGCGAAAAATCGTTTTCCCTTGCTTTTTCTTTGATGAAGAATAGAAACCAAGCAATAATGGTAAAGATGACTGTTGCAGACCTCTTGGTAAATTCAGAGTGCAGTGCAGAAGGAGATGTAGCTTCACAGAATGGTAGATGTTAACTTCTTTGGTTCCTTAAATGCAATAAAAGGATCCATAGAAGCCTAGGTTGCAATGATCCAAAGATTGCAGATGTTATTAGGGGTATATATAGCAAAATTGCTGCAAAAACAATTTCATCAAACCTGGACTTTCAAACAGCCCTCCCATATAGACACCCCATTAGTGTAAACAACAAAATATATAAGCAAAGACACCTTTGTGGACGTCGGGGTCAGGGGGGGGGGGGGGTTCAGGTTCTTCCGGTTGCCTGTGGTTTTTGGGCCTATTCTTCGGCGTGCAATGATAGTGCGTGAAGGCTGCTAACCCTTTTACAGAAGGTTTAGACTTTTTTTGAAGTCACCACCAATTCGACGTTAACCGATGGAGTTGGACGTCGGTCAGAAGAGGAGGAGGCTAGATCCGTAGGTTTAGGGGTTTAACTCTTGACACTAGTTTACATTCCTGAGATTGAGGGTAAGTTGTTTAGTTACATTTAGGGAAGGTGTTAGGCAAACCAAATACCCGCCTTTTTAGGATGGTTTCTCACATTCATACATGCCATAAAGTATGCTAATGCCCAAACTTTGTGAATTCTTGATTTGATGTTTGCTGGATTTTTCTTAAGCTTAACTCATGAATTTACCCTCAATGCTTGAATTTAATTCATGGTGAAATTCAGGCGTTGGTTCCTGAAAAATCAAGAAACTGTCCTTTAGACTATCTTATTTTAATTACAGTAGACCCCTCATGGGTGAGACCTTTAGACCCCTCCAAATTGCTCATTGTTTGGCTTCTTAGGGTTAGGCTTAACCCTGACATAAAGGGGAGAAAAAAAAGTTGTGTTTTTCTGTGTTTCAAGCTTAACGCTTGAATTTTAACTCAATGCATGAATTTAATTTATGGTGAAATTTAGGTGTTGGAGGTTGATTAGATTAGCATGTTGATGTGGCCTTGAGGTGGTTTGGTGGGTCCTAGTGCTGTGGGACCCTTGGGTTAAGTTAAGGGAGGTTTCCTAGGGTTATACTGTGTAACCCTAGGGGACATGGTATTTACCCACATGGAGATATGCTCTCCCCAAGTGGATTGTTTGGTCATCTATTATAAGCCTAATGCCTATTTTTTAGTTTGATACTTGAATGTTCAACGCCTGAATTTAATTTAGGGAAAATTTAGGTGTTGGGTGTTGGGGTCAGCAACTTACCTTGGTTTTTGGGCCACACAGGTAGGGTCCAAAGGGGTGGGATTCTCCTTGGCCTTTGGACTTAATCTAAGTTACACACACACTTAACTAATTTTGAAAAACGTGATTTTAAAACCAGACTTAACGCCTGAAATCCACTCCAACGCCTAAATTTTCTTCTCAAGGCCTGAAATTAAATTCAGGTGTTGGGAGGAAAATAAGGGTCCACAAAGGTGCTCATACACATGATTAGATCTTAGAGGTTAGGAAAACCATGGGACAGGCCTAGAGAAAATCAGGGTTCCCTGGGATTATGGGGTGAAGGATGACCGAATGAAGCAATACCTCACCATGGTAGAGGAAGAAAAGTTCCAATTTAAATGTTTCATTATTCAACGAATCCCCCGAGAGGACAATGAAGATGCCGACAGGTTAGCCAAGCTTGCATCATCTACTCATGAGGACCTGGCCCCAGGAATCATCTTAGAACACCTCCCTTAGTCAAGTACCAAGAGCAAGAAGGAAAGGGAGGTCAACATGGTCAGCCCCACGCCTGGATGAACTAGCCAGATAACAAGATATTTGAAGGATGGACAACTACCTGAAGATAAGGAAGAAGCCAGAAAAACAAGGATGCGGGCCAGTCGATATATGTTACGTGACGATAGCCTCTATAAAAGAAGTTTTACGCTTTCTCTACTCAGATGCCTGTCCGAGGAGAAAGCCGACTACGCACTTCAAGAGATCCACGAAGGAATATGCGAGAATCATTTGGGAGGCAGATCTATGGCCTACAAAGCAATTAGGGCTGGATACTATTAGCCCTCCATGCAGAAAGATGTCGCCCTCCTCGCCAAAAGATGTAATAAGTGCCAATGGTTTTCTAGCATCCCCAAGAAACCGGTAGAAGAGTTGACACCTATAGCAGGCTCGTGGCCCTTCACGCATTGGGGGATCGACATAGTTGGGCCGCTCCCCAGGGGAAAGAAGCAGATGAGATTCTTGGTGGTAGCTATCGATTACTTTACTAAGTGGGTGGAGGCTGAGGCCTTGGCAAAGATTACCGAGAGAAACATCCGGGACTTCACTTGGAAGTCCATCATCTACCGATTTGGTATTCCCTGGGTCATCATTATCGACAATGGGAAGCAATTCGATAATGCCCAATATCGAGAATTATGCGTAGAACTAGGCATAAAAAATCATTTCTCCTCGCCAGCTCACCCCCAAGCCAATGGTCAAGTAGAAGTCACCAACAGAACCCTCCTAAATATAATAAAGAAAAGGCTCGAAAGGTCAAAATGCTTGTGGCCCAAGGAACTCCTGAGTGTCCTGTGGGCATACTACACCACTACGAGAATTCCCACGGGGGAGACACCTTTCTCATTGGCCTTCGAAACCGAGGGGCTAGTATCGGTGGAGATTAGGATGGCTATACACCGAATGGAAAACTTCGACCCAGAAATGAACGAGAAGGGACTCAGGAACAATCTCGACTTGCTGGAAGAGAAAAGGGATGAGGCTGCACTGTGAGTAGCCGTTTGCAAGCAAAAAATGGCTAAATACTACAACTCCCGGGTGAGGGCAAGGAGATTCACTGTTGGAGACCTAGTGTTCAGAAAGGTCACTCATGCAACTCAAAACCTAATAGAGGGAAAACTCAAGCCAAATTGGGAAGGGCCATACCGGGTGACGCAATGTAATAGGCCCGGGACTTACCACCTTGAGACAATGTAAAGGGAGCCTTTACCACGACCCTAGAATGTAGAACATTTGAAAAAATATTATCAATAAAATTTAAATTACAGTACTGACTATCAATATGTTTTAAACTACACAGGGTTGATAGCGGTCACGAGGATGACCCCTAGCCACGAGGATGGCACGGCCTTTGGCCTCTCAAGCTACAAAACTAGCCCGGGGTTAAACGACTAACCCTCAGGTCACAAGGATGACCCCTAGCCACAAGGATGGCACGGCCTTCAGCCTCTCAAGCTATAAGACTAGCCCGAGGTTAAACGACTAACCCTCAAGTCAGGAGGATGACCCCTAGCCATGAGGATGGCATGGCCTTCGGCCTCTCAAGTTACAAGACTAGCCCGGAGTTAAACGACTAAGCCTCAGGTCATGAGGATGACCCCTAGCCATGAGGATGGCACGACCTTCGACCTCTTAAAGCTGCAAGACTAGCCCGGGGTTAAACGACTAACCCTCAGGTCACGAGGATGACCCCTAGCCTTAAGGATGGCACCTCAGGTCACGAGGATGACCCCTAGCCATAAGGAAGACCCCTAGCCACAAGGATGGCACGACCTTTGGCCTCTCAGGCTATAAGACTAGCCTGGGGTTACACGACTAACCCTCAGGTCACAAGGATGACCCCTAGCCACGAGGGTGACACGGCCTTTGGCCTCAGGCTACAAGACTAGCCCAGGGTTAAACGACCAACCCTCAAGTCATGAGGATGACCCCCAGCCACGATGATGGCGCGACCTTCAGCCTTAGGCTACAAAGAGCTCCGAATCTCCACGACAAGCGACCCCTGGCTTAAGGAAATATGAAGCAAAGAAGCCTCACAAATCAACCCCAGCCTTACCAGAAGTTGCTATACTATTGAGTAAGTGCATCCACACATTCCCACATGCATTACTAAAACCCGGGCTGACATGTAAGCATCCCCGAGGATACTAAATAGTAAAGGCTTAAGCCTGCGAAAGTGACGTCGGGAATCCTCACATGCCGAAATGCCTGGCTGACCCAATACCTAAAACCTTTTTATTCAGTTAAATTGCACACATTCAACATTAAAGTAATCAACTACGAGGAGTCCTGGTTCCAAGTAATTGTCTTAACTATAAATGGCTTACTACCACATTACACATCTACTAGAATAACGATAAGATAGAACCTCTACATGCCGACACCTAGGAGGCCTCTACCGTTAACTAGGCCTCTTACTACTCGAGAAATAGGGGATGGCCCCAGGGACATTAACAGTTGACCGGGTTCTTCCCTACCAACCATTAGCCGCGAAGAGTACACGAATGACACGACGCTCACATCAACACTTAAAAATTTAAGGAAATTAGAAATGACACACAATTAACAAAAGATTTTTCATTTATATATATATATAGAATGTACACCAAAAAAGGGGGAGGGAACTTAAGACTGTTCCTCGGGGTTGGCATCCCCATTACAACGTCTGGACCCTCGGGTGCAGTAGTAGGTGCTTTGACTGTCCCCTCGACCACCTCTTCCTGGCCCTTGGCCGTCTCTACCTCTTCTTCCTCGGGTTCAGTCCCTCGGGGCTGGAGGGACGAGAAGTCAACGTCTGGGAATCGCTTTGACGCAACCTCCCTGAACTCCTCCCACCCTCCCAGAAACAATCAGCCCTAATGAGGCCGAAAGCATTTGAGGCCAAGAATTTTGCCACGGCTTCCCAGAAGGCTTCCTCCTGCATCTCCCACCTCTCTTTCTCCCTCTCCACCTCAAGCTCGAGACATACCCATGTCGAGGTCTCCTCCTTTGCCTTCTTTCTTATGCTCTCCACAACCGCCTTGAGCTCAGCCTCGGCCCTGATGTGCCGATTCCTCTGAGCCCTAAGATCATTCCTGGCACAAGTGATCTCTACCTCGGAGTCCCGCAACTGAGCGACCAAGTTCTCGACGTAGGCCTCTTGCTCGGTTATCTTCTTGGCCAGGTTCAAACGGCCTTCCTCTAATAGCTGTAGTCTTTTCTCGAGGCCAACAATCATCGACTTGGCCTCCTCCTTAAAAACTAAGTAATCGTTCCTGACCTTGGCGAGGCGATCGAGATTATTTTTTTTGACCTGCTTGCAGTACTTGTACCTCTCAATAGAGGTAGCCATCAGAGCCACAGTCTGCAAAAAAAATAAAAAAATAAAAATAATTAAAAGGGGAAAAAGTGAGAAACTGACTTAGAACTAAAAAAAAAGAGAAGAAACAATAGACTGAACATCTTACCTTGGCCATGTAGTGCATCATGTCTCGATGCACACCAGTTGGGGAGAGCCGCTTCCTTATATACTCGACGTCGGAGGTGGAGACGTTATCCAGAAGAAAGGCGCTCCCGACATTGGTCCTCAATAGCCAGGAATCTGTCCCGAGGATGTAGTCATCAGTTCCCTGGTCGGGGGTAGATGTAGAGAGTGCAACATCAGTAGAACGGTCCTCGATAGCAGGGGAAGAAGCCGGGGGAGCAACTGAAGTAATGGGGGCTAGAGAAGCTGTAAAGGCCCGGGTCTCCATGTTAGGAATCACAGAGACGACCGGGGAAATGACTGGCTACGAAGTCACGGTCGAAACCCTGCTTGAGGAGGAGGGAGAGCGATGCTTAGTGTCCTCGTCCAAGTGGACAATGGGGATTGCAGTGGGAGCTGGGGGCATAGGGATGGTCTCGGGAGCGGCATCCTCGGAAGGTTCTCTGGGGATGATATGATACTTCCTCTTCTTTGAGGCCGCAACCGCTCCAGCTCAAGCTGTCTACGGCTGAGGAGCCTTCTTCACTCGTCAATCCGCATCCCTGATTTCCTTAGCCTTGCCCAGAAAACTTCTATTGGTCTTCATGGTTACATAATGAAAAAACCGAGGTTAGAACATAATAATAATAAAAAAGAGAAGAGACAAGAAAAAAATAGGGAAGGAGGGTTGTGGGTACATTACCAGAGGGGTCAAGACCAAGCCCACGCTTAATAAGCTTGGCAAGCGTGGCTAGGTCCGAGAAGGCGTGGATAGGAAAATTCACGACCCTCTTAATACGATCTTCCTCCTTGTCAGACGCCTCGCCTGCTTCGACGACTATATATAAAAAAGGAGATAAGGAAAAATGGTACACATTGAAAAAATGGAGGGGGAAAAAACACACGACAGGAAGAATGATCGCTTACCTATCTGGCTGATGACTGATGCCCAACGTCAGTTGAACTTCACCTCTGATATCTTGCCAGGTGGGCATTCTCAGTTCTCATCCGTGGCAAAAAAGTATCGGGTCTTCCACCTGCTACATGAACTTGGGAATCCCATCACCAAAGGCATTGGTGGGTCCCAACTAGCGAAAAAAAACCATCTCGGTTCTTGTTCTTTAATGACATAGTAGCGAAAGAGTTCGCTTACAGTGAGGTGGTGCCGACCTTGGAAAGTCAACTCCCATAGCACCATGTACCTGATAGCTATCCGCTAAGCATTGGGCATTAATTGCCCGAGTGCCAACCTTAGATAGAGTAGCAGTTCCCTAAGGAACTGGGAACTTAAGGGCCGCTATAAGATCCTGCTCATATAGCGCTATGCTATTGCCCGATGCTTTAAAAGCTCAAGCCTCCCCAGGGGCAGTGAGGATTACCCCCTCGAGGATTTGATAGGTTGTGTAGTATTAGGTGAAGGTCCTCGCCCCCAACTCAGAGGCGTACTAGGCAGCCTTGAAGTTTTCTTCGAGAGCAATCTCCCTGGCCGCCCCCAAGAACTAGTCGAGACAAGCTCTGTAGCCTACCCTGAGGGAACTTGCTGGACTTTCGAGAAGTCATCGACACCATCAACCATCCTGTCGACAGTATCCCTGGACACCATCTATTCTAAGAGTAGGTACGGGAGATGTAAAAAAGAAAAAATGAAAGATGGTCGGAAGGTGAAAAACCCACAAAGCCAACTGAAACAAAACTTAGGAAAGATGGTAGGAATAGAGAAGACGCCGACGCCAATAAGGAAAATAAAAAAAATGAAATGAAATGATGAAGAACCTAGGGAGAGAATTACCTTGAGAGAAAACGAAGGCAAGGAGGTCGGAGTGGCAGAAAGTTACAGCCAAAACGAAAATAGACTACCAGAAAAGAGCAACTGAGACACCGACTACAGTTTGTTAGGCCACTGGGAAGTGCTGGGAGTTATCGGAAGCAATCGACAACAAGAGATTGAAGATGGAGCAAATAGATAAAACTTTAGTACCGGAATAGGTATTTATAGGAGGCTTGAGAAAATCTCGACCCTACACGTGTCATGAATCCCAAGGTTGGCGAAATAGACCCAGAAAACGATGAGGCGTGTGAATCTAAAAAAAGTTCAAACATTTGAATTTGACTATTGGATTGGCGCAGGATGCGAAATGACATAATAGCTAACACGACCTATAATTAATGTAGACATGCCCCCTTGATTACCTGCGCTCATTAAATGTGAGGTAATCATGAGCCCTCATACCTAGAGGCTGTCTTGGTAATTGAAGGGATGCATCGCCCTTGCCAGGGTGGCAGATAATGGTCATAAGCTATTTATATTCTTGTGTCTCGTTAACTTAACCCGGGAATAGGGGCAACTAATGGGAAAAATCATACCCCAACTTAGGACCAAACCCTAATAGCCTGCCCATTGCCTGGCCCTAGGCAGCTTGTCCCAGAGGGTCTCGAGGATGTCCCACTCGGGGACGCGCTCACTCGGGCTCTCAACAAAAGAACCACAAGACTCAAATTCCGGTCCCAGTGCCCCATAAAAAATCTTTACCCGAGACACCCGAGACCTAGAAGACCATTCAATCCTGAGGGGCCTAAAACCCTCGACTCCCAGAGTCGGGCTACCCTTTTTCATTGGAACACTAATACCACCCGAGACCCCGACTATATGACTTAAATGATAAACTACACTTGAAAACCGTTATGCGAATCGCATGACCTCCGCGACAAATCTATCAGCAGGCCTACCAAATCTGAAGAAAATGATAGAAAGGACAACATATAGGAGAGACGTTGCCAAGAACGTGGGCAGTAATACCATGCGAGAACGTGGACAATAGTGCCACACAAGAACGTGAGGAAAAAGTGACTGACGAAATTCACCTTGATATGTCCCCAGCCCGAGCCTATAAATATGGGTATTGCTTCATCTACTAGGTATGGGATTTTAGAAACTCTATCAAGAGATTCTTTTATTTAGCTCCCCTACTTTTTCTAACTTGACCGTCGGAGGACTAAAGCTAGCACTAGTCCCTTGACTTTTACTTGGTCTCGTGTGTGCAGAGCCCGCATTGCAAAAGACCGGGGTCGGCTATGGACCATCTAGTTGGTGTAAAGGAAGACTCGTTTTTCGATACACTATCAACACATATCCTAATAACATTAAATTATAAAGATTTTATTCACATGGTAGTTTACTATAAACATGGTCTCCAGAATTTTCCATTGGAATCTATTTTATATTAAATTATTTTGCTAGAAATTAGAAATTTAAGTTTCTAAAAAAATAATTTAATTAAAAATCTAAAAATACCTATAATAGTTAAATTTCTTATAACAATAATGAATTTTAAAATATATATGTAATCAGGTAAGTTATCATAGTAAGACCTACGAACCTAGGGGGAAATTTATTATCCCATCATGATCATTTGATCTGCAAATTGATTTGAATGGTCACATCTTCATTATCGAATTAAAACTCTATATAACATTTAATCAGCCTCCTTCCCTTGAAACATAAATAAAAGCCTAAAGTAAAATATTTGATCAGTTGCATGTACAATGGTCAACGGTGAAGGTTGGCCTAAAAATTACAAGATCGTTGCTTAAGCAGCTCAAGAGAGTAATGGTACCGAGAATATTTGAGATTGGCAAGCCATAATACATGTCGTCACATGAGGAGTGCTCCACAATTTTTATTCTGTATTTGCTTAGCAACTTTAGGATCAACGATCATGTGAAAAACGAATTTCGCTCTCTTAGGAACTTAGAATCAATGGTGACCACGTAAAAAAAAAATTGAGAAACTCTGCTGGTACATGTATCAATCCACTCAGGCTCCTCTACGGTCGTGAAACTATGATAGCATACAGAATGATGGCATAACAGGTGTTTATACAATTTGATTGTTTGGTAGGTGTTTTAAACTTCTTAACCTGGTGTAATACTGTGATTGTGTGCAGCACATTACCATAGCTTAACAAGCCATAGAGGCCCTAACTTCTCCTATCAATCACTTGCAAACAATGTTAGGTTAAATTGCTTAACGAATAAAAAAGGTTAAGTTTCTCACTCATAATAAATAAATAAAAAGTAAAGTTGGATAGCATAAAATAAAAGGTTAAGTTTATAGAAAAGCAAGGACAAGATGAAAGGATATATTACACCCAATTTGTCTATCCCCATGTCCCCATACACAAAAAGTGAGGTGTATAGGGTTAAAGGCAATGTTTGACACAATTTGCAAACTTGACACGGACCCAACATGAAACAAATGGGTTAGGGATATCTATAAATGTGTTTCTTGTAAGCTCGCTTTGACACAATTAATAAATGAATTGGGTTCAAATTGAGCTATATACAATTACCTCAACATGACATAAATCTAACCCGTCTAACAAAAATTATCACTTAATTTGTAAAACCAAATAAGAATAAGCAGGTTATGGTTGATTGTAAACATGTTTAAGATAAAAGCATATCAACCTACTTTGACATAATTAGTGAATGAAATTGGGTTTGAATTGAACCACATAATCCTATACCTATATTTTGACATAAACACAAACCTGACCTACCAACACGAATTGCCACCCCAAATTAAACGGTAAAAATAGCTTTTAAATGAAAAAGAATAGTGTCCATAAAAAACAAGTTTATAGGGTTAAAACCACAAAAACGTGTTCATATAAAAAATTGCACCTAGATTTAAAAAAAAAAAAAAAAGGCATCAAATTCAAACACCATCACGCGGGGATGGGAGAGGTACAAATCTGGGTGTAGCAGTTCCTTTCCCAATGACAACTGGGCGATCGCTGAAAAGCACTACAAGGATTTGAGTGATGTCACCTCTACGTCAAATTTAACGTCCTTTCATGGCAACAGGAATGCCTCTCTCTCTCTCTCTCTCTCTCTCTCTCTCTCTAACGTTTCTCCCACCGCCAACACGGACCTTTGACTGTAGTGTCGACCGTCCAAATGAAAAGCGGTTGAAACTTTGAATTATTATTATTTAGATAACTTGTTGAAACTTTCGTTCAACAGCCGAAAAGTTCATTTTTGTCTCCCTCTCACGTTGTTATTTTATCCTCTTCTCTTTCATTAGTGTAAAAGTTCAGAGTATAAAAAGCGTTGAAGAAGAAGAAAGAGATGAACACCTTTACTTTTCGTGTTCTTCTATCTGATTGAAGCCCGTGTTGACTCGCATCTCTTCGTTGGCAGCCGTCGGGTACCAAAACTCTTGGTGAAAATGGGTTGCTTTTGACAATAGTATACATAAGTTTTGTCAAAAAAAAAAAAAAAAAAATTTCTCTTTCTTTCTTTTGCTGGCTGTCTTGAGTCATTGTGTTGGATTTCTCTTGGTTGACAGACGTTTCCTTGACATCCCAATCTGATGTTATTCGATAGTTTGAAGTCTTCAAAACTTTCTTTTAAGTCCTCTGAATAACTTTAATATTATCTCCACCACAAAGAAAATAAAAAGACTACTACTGTTTGTTCATGTTAATTAACATGACACTAATCAATTCTTCTAAAGGGGAAAGGATGTTCTGTCCAGGATTTGGTGTCTAGGACACCATGGGTAGTTCGTCACATGGAATAAAATGCATGTTTCATATTCAAAAAATGCATCACCCATCCATTTTATTCCACATGATTATACCCCCTGGTTAGAACAGGAGAGGTTAGAGTTATACTTAAATATATCTCAGCACTCTTCCTTAGGAGAGACACTTCTGGACGATGAATGCGGAGGTATTAGGTGTAAGGTAATGGAGAATAATTGTGAATCGGGGATTTGAATTCGCAACCTAAAACCTACTCTAATACCAGCTCTGATATCATCTTTTAGTAATTATTACTATTAAGTAATCAGGAGGTTGAACTTCAGGGCAAAGTTTTCCCTAAGGAAACAATATAAATGAATTTAAAAATATTTTTTTGACAGAAACTCGATCACGGACTGGGTACCAATTGTAGTCATCCATAGAAATGTAAACAACAATTAATATTTGATGAAGACAGGTTTACAAGAGTCATGTAGCATAGGGGTCCACAAAACCTACAATCTTAAATGGGACAGCTTAGGAAGCTTTATACACTCATCATACAAGAAACTAAGTTCAATAGCCTCATGTAATGCAGCTAAAGAAAGCCCCTCTTTTTTTGGGAACTTTGTAATGAATTTTTTGAAACTTTAATGGCTAGTGTTATTAAGGGTAGAATAGAGTTAGACGGAGACTGGGCATTGAACACATGACCAATCCCAAGGATACATATCTGATGGATGGCTTGGAATGTCCCTGTCATCCCTCCACTGAAAGAGGGGTGGTCATGTATGATGGAATCTGGATAATATTTCTCGAGAACCTATTCCCATCTTTGATTATTAGCACCTCACACAAACAACATATTTGACACCATAGCCCTATTTGATCTTGGCAACTGATATTCTCATTCATCACCAATACCGTCTTATCTAAGTTCTTGCGCCAAAGAAATTTGTTTCAAATATTACATGCCTCTCTGATTAGTATGATGGGACTACCTCAGGGGCGGAGCCAGGATTTTCACATGGGGGGCGGGGGGGCAAGCCAAAAGATTATGTGTGCTTCCTTAACAGGTGCCAACAGTATGCCCATAATCAGAGGGTGACACGTCACATCAAAAAGTGAAAAACACCCCCCAAAAGTGTAAATCATGTTTTCAATGTGACGTGTCACTTGCTGGTTGCAGGCACACTGTTGGCACCCATTAAGGGGTGCTCCAAATCCGATCCCGAGACAAGGATTCTCTGGAATTTTAAATCATCTCCAGTCTCAAAAGATAGGTACCACTCCATTAGCAATCATTGTATGACATGTGGCCTGACAAAGGGCGTCTAATACACATAGGTCAAAGGAGGGTATTATGGTAAATATTGTAGACACCTAAAATTTGTACAAATTACAAATAAGGGCTTACACCCTCACAAATACACACTAAAAACTTAAAAGTCATACATGGGCTTCAAATTTACAAATTAAGCCCAATTGAAGGAACAAATCCATTGGGCCTGGTCTGGGTTTCAAACAATAAC
>JAOXJP010123953.1:0-13776 GCA_025762735.1 Platanus orientalis | reverse complement strand
AATGAGAGAAGCCACCCTAAAAAGGCGGGTATTTGGGGTGCCTAACACCTTCCCCAAATGCAACTAAACAACTTACCTTAAATCTCAGGAACTCAGACCAGTACAAAGAGTTAAACCCCTAGACCCCTGGGTCTAGACTTCTCCTCTTCACCCAAAGAGGAGAACCGATGTCCAACTCCATCAGTTAACCCTAAGTTGGTGGTGACTACAAGAAAAACCTAACCCTCTTGTAAAAGGGTTAGTAACCTCTCACGCACCAGCCTCAGGCACCAAAGAGTGGACCCAGAAACCACGGCGAGCGGGGGCATCCGAACCCCTCCTGAACGCTGATGTCTACACTCACTAAGTCTGAGGATCTGTCCTGCTTGAACCACCAGAAATGTCTTTATCTAAAATAGTGGTATTAAACATGGGTGAACTACACTACCTCATAAACAATTCCCACATTCTATCATTTATAGTATATACACACACCAGCGATAAAATATGGAATAAATATATGAAGTTTAATAATTAACAATGGTGGTTTAATGACAGAGCATAAGACAAGCTAAGCAATGACATGTATAATTCTCATAATCTCTATCATAAGCAAGTGATACTCATCACATGGAACTCATTCCTGTAAAACATCATAACCTTTCACACACACATCTTATAAAAATGTATAAACATCTAGTTTCATGGAGGTACATCAACAAAAAAATATTTCAAACATGGTAGATAATAAACACCATTATATATGAAAATGCTTGAAATGCTAATGCATGTTTTCAAACCTGGTACTCTAAGTGTTGAAGCCTCATATGACTTGTAATTCATAAATGATAATTTCTTCAATTTTAGGCTATGTCAAACACCTAAAAGTTATATGGACCATATCTCAAGTAATATATTAGCACATAACTGGTTAGGATCTACATAAAAGTTGTCTCCAATTCTAGTAAAGCACTCTTGAACCACATCATTTTCCTAAGATTAAACCATATATTTATGGTTAAAATCTAAAAACCAACAAAAAAAATATAAGGAAGACATTAAACAAACCTAAATCTAAATATTAGAAACTCACCTTGCTTTTGGAGAAGGGGATCCTCTTCTCATTTCTCTCAAATCTATATTTCTCCTCTCATTTCTTATTTTCTTTTGTTAAAATCAAAATGAAATGTGTTTTAGGTATATATTTCATCCTCTAGCGTTATTTTATATTTTTAGAGTCTTCCACACGTATTTGACATGCTTTTTAGGGAAGAAAAATTGCCAAAAATGGCAAAAGAAAACTCATTTTTAGTATTTTTCCCAGAAATGATCAGTCATTTCTTCCTGAATGACTGATCATTCGTACGAACATGCATACAAATCTTGTATTTCTCCTCATCAGAAGCCTCTTATGAAAACAACTATAATTTCCTCTAAGAAACTCATATTTGCGCAAAGTTTAAAGCGTTAGAAAGTAAAATCGTAGATCTTTCCAATGATATATGGTTTATACTCTAATTCTTTTGGGATTGGTACAAGTTTGCCTTTAAAGTTGCCCTAAATTTGTTGACCTATCACCACAGACACCTGATGAAAAAATTGTCATAAATTCTTCTAGAAAACTCTAAATTGCACATCGTTTGATATATTAGAAAGTAGTCGCATAGATCTTTTCAATGGTATATGTCTTAAAAAATAATTCATACAGGGTTGATACAGATTCACTCACGAAATTAATCCAAATATGTTATTGAGACAACTTTAAGACTTAGCAAGTTTATGACTCATCTTTGTTTTCCTCACTTCTAATTCATTCTATTGGGTCCTAAACACCCTTATGATTTTTAAAAAAATTTATTTAAAGATAAATTTACCTTTATACATGTTTAATTAGATTTTTACCTCCTAATGCACTCCAAGGTGTTACAATGATGTTGCCATAACACTTCCATAAGAAACACAGTTAGAATGCAAGATGTGTTCTTTCTAATCCACAATTTGAAAAGGGTGATCCTCATAAGATAGTTCTTCATCCAATTGGATAGACTCATGCTCAATAACATAGGATGGGTCTCACATGTATTTTTGGAGCATGGATACATGAAACACATTGTGTACTCGAAATAGCTTTGGTGGTAAGGCTAACTTAGAGGCAACTTCACTAATTCAACCTAAGATCTCAAAAGGCCCAATGAATTTGTGATTGAGTTTGCTTCTCTTCCCAAAGTGAGTGATACCTTTAGTAGGAGAAACTTTTAATAACACGTGATGCCCAACTTGGAATTCTAGCTTCTTTTTATGTTTGTCCGCTTAACATTTTTGTCGACTCTGAGCAATACGAAGATGTTTGTTAAGGCATCTCAGGTCCCAATAATCTTCTCTCACCAACCTCATACCAACAAAGATGAGATCTATAACTCCTCCCATTTCAATACTATCTTGGTAACTATTATTATATGCAAACTCAATCAACGGAAGGTGATCATCCCAACTATCCTAGAAGTCAATCACACAAGCTCTCAATAAGTCTTCCAGTGTTTGATTGGCCATCTCTTCTGTCTATCATTCTGATGATGGAAAGTTGTCCTAAACTCCAGTCTAGTACCCAAGGCAACCCTATAAACTCCCCCAAAATTGTGATGTATATCTTGAATCCCTGTCATGGTCACTAACTCTTTAATGTATAAGTTAGCCAAATCCTCTATAGAAAGAGTAGCTTTAATGGCAAAGAAGTGGGCTGATTTAGTAAGTCTATCAACAATCACCCATAAAGCATCAGTACCACTCCTGGATTGGGGTAACCCCATAATGAAATCCATGGTAATATGCTCCCATTTCCACTCAGGAATAAGAAAGGGTTGTAGTAAATTTGTAGGATTTTGGTACTCTACTTTTATTCTCTGGAAAACCAAGCAACTTTGGTCATACCTTGTGACCCCATGTTTCATGTTATTCCACCAATATATGTTTCTCAAGTTTTTGTACATCTTGGTGCTATTCGGATGTATAGTATATCAAGATTTATGGGCTTCCTCCAATATTTTCCTCTTCAAATCGGGATCATTAAGAACACACAACCTACCTTGAAAATACAGTCCACCATTTGTGTGAATCTTAAAGTCTAGCCTTAAGCCCTTGAGAAACTCATCATAGATCTTCACTAACTTGGCATCTTTCATTTGGGTATCAATGATATATGGTGAATGAAATCAGACTACATTACCAAATTAGCTAATCTGGCACTAGCAATAGCCTCATCAACCTGCAACTCAAACTCAGTGTTCTAATTTTCAATAAACTCTAGAAGTTGCAACTTTCTAACCATTAATTCAACCATCAAACCACTAGTTTTACGACTCAAAGCATCTTCCACAACATTGGCCTTCCCTGGATGATAGTTGATGGTGCAATTATAATCCTTAAGAAACTCCATCTACCTCCTCTACCTCGTGTTAAGATCTTTTTGAGATAATAAATACTTTAAACTCTTATGATTTGTATAGACTCAAACCACTCTCCATATAGGTAATGTCTCCAAATTTTCAAGGCAAACACCGCAACTGCTAATTCTGAATCATGAGTTGGATAGTTTTGCTTATGCTTCTTCAACTTTCTAGAAGCATAGACCACTACCCTGCCATGTTGCATCAAAACACAGCCTAGGCCTCTAGATGATGATGCATCACTAAAGATGACAAAACCACCACCTCCTGATGGAATTGTTAGCACTGGGGTTAAAGTAAGACAGTCCTTAAGTTGTTGAAAACTCATTTCAAACTCCTCTATCCATTCAAACTCAACATCCTTTCATGTTAGTCGAGTCAAAGGAGCTGCAAGGGTAAAAAATACCACAACAAACCTCCTATAATTATCAGTCAGCCCCAAGAAACTTCAAATCTCTGAAGCATTCCTAGGTTTGTCCTAATTCATCACTGCCTTAACCTTAGTCGGATCAACTAAGATACCCTCTTAAGACACCACATGTCCCAAAGATGTAACCTATCGTAGCCGAAATTCACACTTACTTAATTTAGCATACAACTGGTGCTCCCTTAACACTTGTAATGTAATCCTTAAATGTCTACCAAGATTATCATGAGTGGAAGAGTAAATCAAAATATCATCAATTAATATAATAATAACGGATCTAAATAGGGCTTGAAGATCCTGTTCATTAAATCCATGAATGTTGCTGGGGTATTAGTCAAACCAAAAGGAATGACTCTAAACTCATAGTGACCATATTTGATTCTAAAGGCAGATTTCAGTATATCTTCTTCCCTAATCTTTAACTGATGATAACCATATCTCAGGTCAATCTTCAAGAAATACGCAGTACCTTTCAACTGGTCAAACAAGTCATCGATTTTAGGCAATTGATACTTGTTTTTTATTGTTACCTTGGTTAACTCCTTATAATCTATATACATTCTAAAGGAGCCATCCTTCTTTTTTATAAACAACACCGGGGTTCCCCAAGGTGAGACACCGGATTTAATCAAACCCTTATCAATGAGTTAATTATTAATGTTTAATTTTAATTTAACTCAATTGTTGTGTTTGGTGCTCAAGTGTTAATGCTTGCAATTATGAAAAATGTAAAAGAAATAAACAACACAAGCATACAACACAACACAAGGATATATAGTGGTTTGGCCACACCAGGGCCTACATCCACTTTGAACTACTCAATTTTATTAATTAATATTTTACAATGATTACAAGGTAATTAAGTTAACCTTATCTAATCTTGTGCTTGGTGTCTCAGGAAACCATGACTTTGATTGGCTCTAAGCCCAGGTCTTGATAATCGTCACACAACATCTCCAACCATTGACACAAGAAAAAAATGGTATTAATACCAAAATGGTTCTTAATAACTGAATATGGTGGTTTTGTCCAATGTGTGGAAATCAAAGTCCCAATATAAAGAGTGGTTTTTGATAGCCAAATTTGTCAGTATGATCACTAGTTTTTATCCAAGCTAAGGGACCTTGGGTTATGTGTGAGTGCCTCTAATGGAGGCTAATATGCATAAGAAATCACACAACAAGGTAAGCCTCTATATAGGCAAATCTATGTGAAGCTTAAACAAGGGTTATATCACTTGGAAGAAGTTTTTCAATGATTCAAATGTAGTGTGGAGGTCAATATGAGAAATTAAGTATAAACTTACCACAAGAGTATATATTGTGAAAGCAAACTCCAAGAAATATAGCAAGAGCTTTTACCTCAACCTTGAGGAATGGAGTTTGAGGGATTTTGGAGTGGAGAATTAACCTTCCTTGACCATCCACCTCTTTCCTCTAGCAATGAAACCTTACTTCTACCTCAAGGAGGAAAGGAACCAACCACTCTTCTATTCTTTAGAAGTTTGAAAGCTTGGAGAGAGTGTGTGGAGCTTTGTAGAGCTCAAAAACATTAGCCAAAACCCTTTCTTAAGCCCTTAAAACCCTTTCTTAAGCCCTTAAAACCCTTAGGTTGAAAAGAGCAAAAATGCTCTTTTATATGGGTCGTAGATCTCCACAACCATTGGATTGGTATCCACTCAAACGAGAAAATGATTGTGCTGCATGTTTAAAATTTTTGTTTTACCCCTTAGTTGCAGTGCTCCACCGTGGAGCACTCCGAGCTCAAGTGGAGTGCTCCCCACCAACCAGTCTGCAATTCTTGCAGACCTAAGGCTAGCCGGAGCGGATCGGGGATATCTTAGAGTGTTCCCCCTTTGTGGAGCACTCCAACTTCCTGTGGAGTGCTCCACCTTCCCATGTTTTCTCAGATTGCATCTTAGGAAATCTCCAGAACCTTTGGGAGGTGTGCTAGGGAACCTAGAGTGCCTCTATGCCTCGTGACTTATCCTCTTTACCTTTTAGAGTGCAAAAGGACGCGGATGGGCTGTGAATGCTTTAGAATGGTCCTTGACTGATCCCAACTTACTTCTTTAGAGCCTTCTTGGTCTTTGGAGTTGATCTTCATGCTTGTGAGACACAAGAACCTCCTAGACTCTAACATGATTAAATGTGGACATGCCAAGTGCTAGTCTGTTAACCCATGAATTTTTCTTCTCATGGAATTTACAACACATGCATTTACATGTTCCTTTAACTTTGCAAGTACCAATTAGTAATGTGCCTTAGAGATAGGAGTTGTCCTAGGTAGTAATTTGATTTGAAAATCAATCTCTCCATGAACCTGGTAAATCTTCATGAAATACATTAGGAAATTCCCTAACCACCGGAACGTCTTCTAATAATAACTCCTTTCCCTAAGCTTTGTATAGATGGGCCAAAAAACCATAACATCCCTTAATATAAGACGATGTGCTCCTATGGAAGAAATAAGTCTTGTAGTAGGTAGATCATTGGTGCCCTCAAACTAGAACTTCCTTTGCTCTAGTAATCGGAAGGTTACTATCTTGCTATAGCAATCAACATTAGCGTGGTAAATGGATAACCTGTCCATGCTTAGAATTACATCAAAATTAGACATTTGTAGAAGAATCAGGTTTGTTGTTAACTTCTGATCTCCTACCTAGATAATATATGATTTGCATACTGATTCTGTAATCATGGTAGCACCCACAGGTGTAGTAACACATAATTTAAAATCAAATAGTTGAGGTTTAATCCCAATTTAAGAAGCAAACACACGCAAAATAAACAATGGTCACTTAGGTTATAACCAAATATTCATCAACGAAGAGGATGTCAATAAGACAACTTTCAGGTGTCCAGCGGCCTTAGGGACGTATGCTTGGGCGGTCATGCCTTTGGGGTTGAAAAATGTCGGGGTAATGTATCAAAGGGCCATGGATACCATTTTTAACGATATGATTGGGAAACATATGGAAATGTACATAAATGATGTGGTTATAAAGTTTGATCATGAGGAAAAGAATATGGCTGCCTTAAGGGTATCATTTGAAACAATGAGGGCCCATAAGATAAAAATGAACCCTTTACAATGTGCTTTCGAGGTTTCAGCCAGGAACTTTCTAGGCTTTTTAGTTCATTAGTGGGGTATAAAAGTATATCAAAATAAGGTCAAGGCCATCCAAGAGGCTCCGCCTCCAAAGACCAAAAAAGAACTTCAAAGATTCCTTGGTTAGATTAATTTTCTAAGATGGTTTATTTCTAACTTAGTAGGAAAGATTCAACTATTCTCACCATTACTGAGGCTTCGGTCAGAACTGCAGTTTGAGTGGACCGAAGAACACTGGTAGGCTTTCATGCAATAAAAGAGTACTTGAGCAAGCCATCAGTATTGGTACCACTAAGGAAAGGTAGACCACTACGGTTCGTTGTACGTTTCGGCCAACCAACTTCTGTAGGAGCTTTGTTGGCTCAAAAGAATGATGACCAAAAAGAGCAGGTTATTTATTATTTGAGTAGGCTTTTAAATGAAATGGAAATTAGATACTCTCTGATCGAAAAAACTTTGTTTGTCTTTCTATTTTGCAACAATGAAATTAAGACATTATTTGTTGGCTAATAATGTTTTATTAATTGCTAATGTTGATTTAATCATATATATATTATCCATATCGATACTAAGGGGGAGAATTGGTAAATGGATGTTAACATTATCTGAGTACTACTATCTGCAGTATGTCCCCCAAAAGTTTGTTAAAAAGCAAGCCATGGCCAAATTTTTGGCTAATCACCCACCTCATGTGGAAGAGCTAGCCACTAAACAAGCTAATGAAGTATCAGAGGTTAGCATTGTACTGTGGCAACTTGAATTTGATGGGTCTAGTACAGAATCGGCTTCAGGAGCCGAGATAGTACTCATTTCATAAACCTTGTAAGACCGATATTCATTTCAATTGGATTTCTAATGTACCAATAACCATGCTGAATACGAGGCACTGATTATTGGCCTGAAAATGCTCCTTCTAATGGGAGTGAAGAATGTAGACATCAAAGGTGATTCTTAGCTGATAATCAGATAATTGACTGGGGATTATAAGTGTTCCAGTGGGGTATTGACACCTTATTTTACAGTTTTCATGCAGCTAATGGACTCCTTTGATGACATCAACATCACATTCATCCCAAGGGAAGGAACTCAACCAACCAATGATATGACCCAAATGGCCTCAGGTGTTAGAATTCAAGAGGGTCTAGACCACTGGATAATAACAGTCCAATGGAGGATTCTACCATCAAGCAGTGTAAGTGGACCGATGTTGAAGATTTTGGTGATAGAACAAGAAATTGAGGATTTGAGAACCCTTCTTCTGCAATACCTAAATAACCTAGCCCCTAAGACTAACCAAAAGATCAAAAGAATGACGTCATTCCAAGGATGGGCTATGAATTTGATAGGGAAAATATTTCCCCCATCGTCCAAACTGCATACTTTTATAGTTGCAACAAACTATTTTACTAAGTGGGTAGGGGCTAAAGCATACCAAAATGTGGATCATAATGATGTGATTAAATTTATCAAGAAAAACAATCATATATCATTTTGGTATGCTTGATTCAATTATGGTTGATATAGGGACCATTTTCACTAACCAATATATGAAGGAATTTATGCATGAGTTTGGGATTCAATTGCTTCATTCTACTCCCTACTATGCTCAGGCTAATGGGAAGGCTGAGTCATCTAATCAAATCATCAAGGATCTCATCAGAAAGTCTTTTAAGGAAAACCCGCAATCATGGCTTGGGTTGTTACCACAAGTACTATGGACATACAACACCTCATGCAGTACTAGCATAGGGGTCAGCCCGTATACGCTGACTTATGGCCATGATATTGTACTCCCAATGGAAATAGGAGTACCTTCATTAAGAACAACCATTTAGTCTAACCGAACACCTAAGAAGTTTAATGAGATGATGTTGATTGAATTGGAAAACATGGATGAAGTCAAACTAATTACCTTAGAAAAATTGCAAATCCATAAGCAAAAAGGGGTCAGGGCTAACAATAAGAAGGTCAAAGTCAAGGTTTTCAGTTTAGAAGATTTGGTACGGAAAGCCATCTTACCCATAGGATAGAAAGACCACATGTATGAACAATGGTTGCGTACATGGCAAGAACCCTTCAAGATAAAGAAGGTCCTAAAAGGGGGAGCTTATGTTTTGGAATGTTTAGATTGAAAAGTTCCAGATAGGGTGATTAACGACTGATATTTTAAAAAATATTACCTTACTATATGGAAGGCCGTTAGAATAGAAGAGTAGTAACAATGAAAAAAGGCCAATGGAATTTCATTCACAAAATAAGAAAATGTTGTACATCATACATTGGTTCAGATGACTGATGGAAGAAAATAAAAAAAGAAAAAGATACAGGCCTAATGGGAAGAAGGCCGGAACATTTTGGGGAAGTGATCACCAACATTTTTCCACAAGATCAAAATATCCCACTTCTTTTCAAATGCTAGTGAATGATGGTTAGACCATTGCTTCCCTAGAGCTTTCATTAGTACAAACCTTTCCAAGAGATTTTGAGTATGGTTCATTGGCAAGCGAAGTCTCTTGGCAAGTGCCTTGGCTACTTCACAATCAGTAAAGAGTCCTTGAATCAAGACCCAAATCCACGGACCGTGTAATGGGCTAAGTCTGGATCTGTGACATGGGAATGACCCGCCCCGAACCTATTTCTCATAACGGAAAGACCAATGATCTTAGAGTGTGTCATTAAACCTCTTACCTATTCACATTACCTTCATATAATTGATTATCTTTCATGTTTATCCATTTAAGTCATCAATTTAAGTTTGTTTGAACCAATCACAACACAATGGAATAATAATAACATACATAATCTAAAGTAAGTGCAGCAGAAATAATAATGTGACATCAATACCAAAGATTCCTAATAACCAAACTAGGGGCCTTAACAAGCCCGTAATTAAAGGAAATACAATCTTGCCCACGAAGGGGCCTATCCCAAAATGCCAAAAGTACATCTCTCTTGTCCAAATAAGTAAACTGAAACTTAATGTAGAACTAAAGGTAAAATAAATGGGCCAGTTGCCCAACTCCAAAGGCTCATCCTCGCCCCAAACCATGGTCCAACTTGTACACATAATCATTTATGGGTGTTGTGGATTGGCGTAAGCTTGACAGGCTTATGCAATTTATACAATGCAAAGGGAGAGCAAAACATGTATAACAGTGGACAAAGTGATCCAAAGTAGAGGAAAGAAACATAGTACATGAATGCATGCATCAACAATAATATGCATGCATCTCTACTAGAGTTAGGTATGCTCATGCTCTGAAATAACTAAGTAAGAATCCAAACTAAGACAATCCCAAAACATGCATGTTTACAAACTACATGTCATATGTTAAGTACCAACTACTATGAACTACATAGATAAATAAATGCATGTAGAATAAGAAAGTATACTATATACCATGTGCCAAAAAGCCACAATGATCCAAATACCAAACTGTCGCCAAACACCAACGAACCTATAAAGGTTCTTAAGAAATTCAAACCAAGTCTAAAACCATACTTGTAGGATCTATGATAAAACTAAACCATGTGTTGGACCACTAGGTTCATCTTCACTAATTAATGTGACCCGGTGATTGGGTACCTGAGGTTCTTCGAGCAAGTTTATAGTTCTTTCGCTAATTGTGTGACCCAACGGCAGGGTACCTGAGGTTCACTAGGTAAGCATATAGCCCATTTGCCAATTATGTGACTCGGTGGCAAGATACCTGTGGTTCACTGGGCAAGTGTATACCCCTTTGCCAATTATGTGACCCAATGGCAGGGTACCTATGGTTCATTGGGCAAGTGTATAGCCCATTCACCAATTATGTGATCTGGCAGGAGGGTACCTATGGTTTAGTGGGAAAGTATATAGCCCTTTCACCAATTATGTGACCTAGTGATAGGGTACCTATGGTTCACTAGGCATGCATATAATCCTTTTGCCAAATATGTGAATTGGCGGCAAGGTACCTATGGTTCACTGGGTAAGTGTAGCGCCCCCGAACCCAAACTTGGATATGGGGTGCATAAGCACCCTAGATTTAAATTGTTACATTCACAATTCAATAGCCAATAACCCAAACATGGCCTAAAATTTTAAAGTGTAATGGTCCACTAATTCATAGTTCTAAATTACTATACGTCTTCAAGTCCATTTAATTAATCCTTAGTTCGATAATCCATAAACAGAGTTCGATAGTTGTGAAAGTGTATATCAATATTCAGTATATCACAATAGTCTAATAAACGATAATTCACAGTGGATAGTAACACTATGATCTCCAATGTAAATCAAAATAGTATTAACATATCCTCATAAAGTAGAAGTCAACAATCTACATCAGTAGGGTGCCCTTTCACCCAAATAAAAAAACAAAGGAAAAATAGAATATACAACCACTTAAATAATATCCAATATATTAAGGGTCCCAAGCATAACCAATAACAAAGTGCAACAAAGCAAAAGGAAAAGCTAAGGATAGCAAAACAAGTCCCTAAAATGAAGGACTTACAATAATAATCAGTCTAAAAAACAAAATGGCTGGGTTAATTCCAACATGTAAGCAATCTAAGTGACTATAGATAATATGAAGCAAAACATAATTCTGAGCACTATCATGTCCAAAGGTCGATACAAAACTAAACAGAGATTAAAGTAATAAACATAATCATGCTAGTACAAACTGAATAATAATCAAATATCAAACTGAAGTCGAAGGTCTAATGCAAAGTTCTAAGTTTGAATAAAAATTTTGACTTCACAATTCGGAGTTCAATACTAAATATTGAATTAGAATCAGTGTTTAAATAAGTAATTTAATACGGAGGTCAAAGCTCATAAGTTCAATGACATGTTAGTTTCAAAAGATTTGATGTTCAATGATTCGGAGTGTGTACAGTTCAATGTTCAAAGGTCCGGAGTTCACATGGTTTAAAGTGTTCAAAGTTTAATATTCAAAGTGTTTGGAGTTCGATAATTCAAAGTGTTCAAAGTTCGATATTCGAAAGGTTCAATGTTTAATGTTCTAAAGGTTCAATATAAAGTAATCGTATGCATTGGTTACACCCACGGGTAGGGTTATAATCTTGTGTCAAACCCATGAGTATGACCAATGTCTTTGTTGTAACCCTAAGGGTAGGGTCTTGATCTTTGGTTTAATTTCCAAAAGTATGACCAATATCTGTGAACCAAAGAGTATGTCTAAAGTACTTTATTACACTTAGCCTTGTGAGTGAGCCCAAAGAGTCAATGATACACTTAACCAAGTGCCAAGGCCCACATAATCGATGATCATAAATGGGGCCCTAAAATGGGGTCAATGGTTCAAAGTCTAATAGAGTTCACATCAATAAGTTCAAAGATTCACATAGTTTCGATAATTAAAATATTTTTATTATGTATAAAACAAACATAGGCATATGATTCACTTAGATTCAATGTTAATGCATGATTCGATATTCATATGATCGGAGTCCCAATAATTCACTAAGATTTTGCATAAGATCAATGATTCAAAGCATGTGATATGATTCGATGGTCCGTATAGTTCATAAGATCACATAGGAAGCATAGAGTTCATTAGTACTAATGAGTTCAATATAAATTTATAGAAATTCAAAAGTTCTCGTGATTTTCAATGAATCTATTCATAAAGATCATCCAAATATCACTCCTAATGTTCTAAACAAAGGGTAAAACAAGGTTGCCTTTTAAATTGATCATTAATAGTATAGATCTTGAAGGATTCATAATTTCACACAGATTTTCAAAGGTTCACATGAAGAAAATTCAGATTTCACGTGATCTAGAGGATTTAATGAAAAGAAACAGTCCACACAATATTTAAAACAATAATCCTTCATAAAATAGACGTTGATCTAAAGATCAAACAAGATTCAATGGTTCAAAGCAAGGATATTCAAAATTTTCAAAGATTCTAATAAAAAATGGGTTTTACCAAGCATAAGGAGCATGAAAACTTAATAAGAAAGGTATAATTCATAGATCTAGCATGCTTCTATGGATTAAATTCAAGGATTTCCAATAATCTTAGGCTGTGTCTGGACGTCCGGATTTAGGCCAAATCCAGTGGAATCCAGATGAGGATTCCATTGATTAGACGGATTCCACACATCTGGTAGGCCGGATTAGAAAGCTATCGATTTCCATGCAAATCCAATGGAATCCATCTCTTTGTATTTTTTTGTTTTCCTTTTCCATCTTAGAAGGTCAGATTTGTGATCAAATTCGGTGGACACTCCTCCCTGTTTTGTTGATCGTTGATCTCTTGTGGATTCCAAAAAATTGTTTTTTTATTTTTTGGCAATCAAACACCAAATAGGATTATTGTATTGCATTTAATTCCTTTTCTAATCCTTTCTATTCCCCTATACTTTTTGGATTATCAAATTCTTTTTCTCATCCACTCAAATCTGGACATCCAGACGGAGCCTTAGAGAATTCTGTGTTTAACATCACATAATCTAAAAATCAAAAGAGGAATCACATTAAATCACCCATAGTGAGCAAGATTACTTACTATCCTTCCAAAATCTTTGGCTCATTTCCAAACTCCTTCACCTCAACCTCTCAAATCACTTTGTTCTACAATTATAGTAGATCCAACATTAAATGAATGAAACTAAGTAGTTCATGGAAGAAAATCACCTATTCTAGCAAAAATTCCTAAGAATGGGTTGAACTTACCAAATTAGGGAAGAGTTTGCTTCTTTCTCCCAAATCTTCAAATTTTCTCTCTCTCTCTCTCTCTCTCTCTCTCTCTCTCTCTTCCTTTTTATGTTCTAAGAGGTCTAATAGACCCAAATAAG
>JAOXJP010123942.1:0-13777 GCA_025762735.1 Platanus orientalis | reverse complement strand
GGTTAGTGCCAGGAAAAAGAGGCTTGGTCACTCCAATTCTGTTGCAGAACTCGATAAAAATTCCATTCCGCTGGAAGATTCCTCCACATTTGCAGATGTTGATGGGCTTCCTTGATGGTTCTCCTCATTGCCACTGGTTCGTGGCTTGCCAGGTCTTGATCTGATATTAACCCCCATCGGGAAGGGTTCCTGACAAGAGAGAAGGTCTTTTTAGGGTTCCTGTTGCCTACAAAGCTATATTAATTAATTATAATAATTACACATCAAATAATAGTCAATCGAGTAGTTGGTATAAGAATTTGTTTAAGTTGAATTGGAGGTTTTCTAACTAGATAAATGTCATGGTAGTTGGATAACTAATGCCTATATGTAGACTTTTCAGTAATAACTGCCTACAACTCATTTTACTAAATGCCCTTTTTAAGAGGTAATCACATCTATTTACAAAAAAAAAAGGAGAAGGAGTCACATCCAATAAATCGGGAACATTTGATTGAAAAGGCTGGGCAAAAATCTCCACTGAAGAATTCAGCCACATGCTCTCTATCTACCTATTCATCAAGTTTGGCTGCTTTGGTATAAAAGTATTTTGCACTGTCTTATAGGATAAATTATATAAGTACCTTAAATATTAATAACTTGAGAGTACCATGAGCTCATACCTGATCCCCTGCATTTGGACCGTTGGAATGAAATAAAATTGGGCGACACCGTTTGTCTTCATTCATCAAGCTTGAATTCTGGAAATGGGCAATGAGAGCAGCCTTTCCCTGGATGCGAGCATATGCAAGTGACGCGACCTTTTCACTATTGAACTTCTCCCATTTCTTACCATTAAATGCCTGTAAAAAGTACAATTTTATTTTCCTTACTAGTTTATTCCTTATATACACAAGTGATAGGAAACAATGAAAACATGTAACAGAAATGCATGAAACTTCATGTTTCCATAAGTTATAACAGTTTATGTGAACCAAACCTGATAGAAAGGAAGAATCTGGAGAGAATCAATCATGTTGATGAAAGCATAACCCACATTGCACTTATTCTATAAAAAAAACATGTGAATACAAAATCAGTAAAGAAGAAACATGACTACTAGAAGAATTACTAGTATTGTAAACAGAGTTTTCTCCAACTTTATTGCCCTCCCCCTTTCCAAAAGAAAAACAAGAAAAAAGAAATGGAGGTTCCAGTAATAGAAAATTCACTTGCCTTGAAGTCAATTGGCAAATAAATGAAGTCGTAAGTTCCTCGATGGTGTTCATCAATCGCAGCCAAAAGCATCTTCGAAGTATACCTATAATTACAACCACATCAAAAGAGTGCAAAAAGAAGAAAAATGAGAGAAAACAAGCACTCCACATAATTCTGAATGTTTTCTTCCACTAAATGATTAAGATACAGTTTGATGGCACAGACTAACAAGAAAGGAATTCAGCGATTCCCTCACCTCATTGAGATGATCCAAACCATTCAAACTGGCTTGAAAAGAATCAGAGAGTTTATCACACCAAATGAATGGTTTGTCAGTTGGGGGCGGAATCATGAATAAAAGCATGTGCTGCATTGTCAAAGAGAGAGGCGCACAATGTGCATGCCTTACTTGAGTAAACCAAACTATAATGTTAAACTCTTTGTGTGTGTGTGTGTGTGTGTGTGTTGCTATAATAAAACCCATTTTGTACAGAAGAGTCTCGATATTTCATTTTTTTTTTTTTCTGATGAGTATTACCTATGAAATATAATATCATTATATCAATGCTTATAAGTTGACTTGATGCTATGGTTTGCTAGAAGTTGAAAACAAAACTAGAAACAACATAATGAAGAGAAAGAGAAGCTAAAGAGCTACGCCTTTCTTTTCTTCTTTTTTGGATAATTGACGAAAATTTTATTAAAAGAAAGAAGCTATGCCCTTTCTTATTAATTTTCTTTTCTAGACAACATAAAAAGAGCTACTTTCTAAATCCCTAATTCATAAAAAAGGAGCTACTTTCTGTTTGTGTTTCATTTAAACTTATTTTTAATCAACAACAAAAAAGCTATTAATAATAATGAAAAACACCAAATCCAAATTGGAGTAAAAATTACACGAGGATTACAACAGAATAACAAGCACACAAACTAAGATTGGGATACAACACTCCCAAGGAAAATGGAAAATAACCACCAAGTGATATGAGGAGGACGAGGAGGAACTGAAGGTCTAAACAAGGTTTGGCTTGTAAAATGAAATCACAGGTGATTCAAGGTCGGGTCAGGCTAGGGTTGAGACCTTAGGAACCAAACATGATCTGTGTGAGAGTATTAATTTTTAAGAGCAAATTTATTTGGCACAGCGACTTTGGAAAAACCAGGACACAGACACGTATGTACAGATCATTTGACATTATTTATGTTCCTAACATAAATTAGCTCATGAAAGAGTTCAATAAATATAGTCTGCTTAAAAAAATGATGTACATGAAAAATCATATAACTAGCATATAGTAATAGTTGGAAACACTTACCAAAAAAAAAAAATTGGAAACAAGAGGTAATGGCTTCTCTTTGGTTTGTGAAAAAGCATATTTACAATTTTGTATTTCATTTTAATTTCTTATGCAATTTTTTTTATTGCTTTTTAATATTGCACCTCACTTGAAAAAGGTATGCACTTCTTCTGCTCCACCATTTATTTATTTGATAACAATAACAACAACAACAACAACCGGATGTTAGCCAGGGGACCCGGACCCTGTAACAAGGACCCTGGCATGTCTATCAATGACTGACACTGATTTGAAGTGTTTCGCACAGCAACTTTGGAAAGCCCAGGACACAGACACATATGTACAGATCATTTGACATTATTTATGTTCCTAACATAAATTAGCTCATGAAAGAGTTCAATAAATATAGTGTGCTTAAAAAAATGATGTACATGAAAAATCATATAACTTGTATATAGTAATAGTTGGAAGCACTTACCAAAAAAAAAAAAAAGAAGAAGTTGGAAACAAGAGGTAACGGTAAATAAATTATGTTTAGCCTAAATAGAACAATCAAAATGTCTGACACATAAATACAACGGCCAGACATCAGAAAATAGAGTGCCCTTGTTACATGATGGAAGAAAAGAAATGCATGTAACACAGATATTAACATTTAAAAGATGAAAAAGTCAGAGAAGTGAGTTGGATCATCAACATACTTGTTAGGAATGTTCTTTATCATAAGCGTCGTTCGGGTGTCTTCCCCATGCATTATGCGATCAATATCAAGTTCATACTGTTTCTTGTTGTCAATCTGATTGGATCCAGCTTCACTCCTACGGCTCCTAACCCGCTCATTAGGAGCATCAAATGAACTCGGCATAGAAATCATTGGGTTTCTGCCAGGGAACATGTGGCACCTCTGCTGAGGGGAGTGCAGTCCAACATTTGTTGAATGAATCAACGGGTCCATACAGTTGCCACCAACATGAAATATGTTATGGGAAGCCAGTTCCAAAGGATGCAGGTTAGGACTGCTAGAAAATCCCATACTTCCTAGAGAACCTGGGTGGAAACTTGATGCCTCGGGGGACTCTCTTGCATAGGGAAGTCGCCTTTCCCAGAGAGAAGGATTAACAGTTGGTGCTGAACCCACATGGTGGTGGTGCATGGACAAAACCGTGTTCAGCTTATGAGATGGTGCTCTTGGAACTCCATGCAGTTGTGTTGGAGGGTGAGCATGAACGCCATTGACAAATGATGGTGAGTTTGGCCACATCATGTGTGTTGGAGGATGAGGGTGATATGAGTTGGAATTGCTAGCCGCATAGTGATGTCCATTATGCAGGCAGTTCCCATTTCTAGAAGAAAAAACTGCCAAAAGAGAAGATCTATCACTTACAGTGCAAATAATGGGAAAAATAAAACTATATTAAGTAGAACCTCGACAAACATTTATAATTTGTTAAACAGGAGCAACCCCAACAAATCAAGTTGTGGGTCTCTTAATGTCATCCAGCAAGACAGTGACTTGATTAAATCTGAAACTTGTAAATGCAAGAGAATTATATAACCAAGAGATCTCAAAGGAACTACCCAATTGAACAGTCCCCATCCAGTCCATCTATCAACTTTATTCTGGACCATTCATCACTTTTCAGAACTGTCGAAAGAATGAGGTAACTCAGTTGATCAATTCCACTAGGATAAACTTTGGGCTGGAAGATCACCAAGGTGGGCCGCCACTAAATGGCTGGTCCCAACCCTTTGCACATGCATCAAGTGCAACACTATGTTATTATTCCTTTGTACCACTAAGTCTAAAGTGTCACTGTGGTTGGTGGACTATCCTCATTTCTACCCATTGGAACTTCAGATTTTCCGTTCTAATGTGTTTTCCTTTTCTTCTCTATCACTACGCTAGCAGGAATTAGCCAGTTCCTGAGTAAAAATATGAAAGGAAAATGGTGTGCATTGAAGCAAACAGTTTAATTTAATATTTGAAGAAAAAGACTACATCAAACGATCAACTTGCACCAAAAAAAGAAAAAGAAAAAGAAGAAGATCAATTTGCACATACCACCTTCATTAAGGTCAAGTGAGTGCCCATTTGAGCCCATGCTGTGGATGTGTCTGTTATCAAATCCTTCTGATGGTCTGGGACTGATATTTGGCACAACAGTGCCTGGAGAGTTATAAGGGACACCATTGGCTAAACCATCATGATACTCTGGAAGTGATTGGGGATGAAAAGTTGACATGCATTGGAAACCAAACTTCATTTGGCCTAGAGGGTGGCTGGGTTCACCAAGCCCAGATTGATTACCAACTGATGCAACTCTCACCGGAGAGGATATGTTGTTTGGAACACTTGATGAAATTCCATGGTGGAATGCATTTTCCATGAATGGATTGATAGGTGCTCGGACTGTGGAGTGTGGACCCTGTATGGCTCCATTCTCCAAGCAACTAGAAGTGATTGCTCCATGCGAAACTGCTCCTGTAAAAGATGCTATGTGAGACAGCAAAAACAAATGTTTTCTATTGAAGTACATATTGATGAGTTGGATTTTTGTTTTTGGTGATAAGAGAAAATTTTCATTAAGGGGATAAGTTGGAATTTTTATCAGACGAGTCATACCAAAGCAACCTGATGGTGATTTATTATGAGGGCTGCCC
The DNA here is from genome assembly GCA_025762735.1 of Platanus orientalis. NCBI lineage: Eukaryota > Viridiplantae > Streptophyta > Magnoliopsida > Proteales > Platanaceae > Platanus > Platanus orientalis. The sequence goes on along the minus strand of JAOXJP010123942.1, from coordinate 8,621 downwards.
TGTTGCCGACATACAATGGATTCCTCTTGCTCCAGCTCTGGAGAAAATTGTTGCATCAAACTGCAAAAGAACAGTTCAGTTAAAAAATGTCATGCTTTCAGGGGAAAAAAATCTAAACATTGATGAATGATAACAGCCAAAGAAAAGCATCCACATGGAATCAAAGGTCGACTGATCTCTATCCTAAATACACCGGGATCAGCAGGTCCACACCAGGATCGGCTAGATTGGATGATCAACCATAGAATCAGCCAATCCTGGCTGTGACGGTAAGACAAATCCACATCTGGTGGATCCTGATCTGACCCAATCCTGGAAACCATGGCGTGGTTGAAAAGTAAACTGCAGGTTGAAGCAGAAAAGTAGCACATCCAGAATTTTCAGTTTTAAACTAGATGCCAGTGTCTAGTAGGACAAGGATGAGCTTAGAGTTCTACTCTTCCCCAAAGCAAAGGCGTCGAAACTTGGGTCTCCATTGTAGTAAGGGCCCAAATATATAAAAGAAAGGAAGTGAGTATGTTTGATCAATCCCACCGTCTTGCACCCCCAGGGCGGCTTGGCTCAAGCTTGATCCGCTTCCCTGCAATATCACTCCTGTCCAACCCATGAAGAGCAGCTTCTGCAGCCCTAACATCATAAAACTCTATAAATTTGTGATGATGCTTGTGTGGAGTTTCACGGATCTGCACACCAGATATAAGAACAAGCTCAGTATCTATACTTCAAAAGTAACGTACAGCATGAAAATCAAAGAACCAGCTCACCTCCTTGATTTCTCCATAAACACCAAAAATGCGGCGAAGATCATCATTTGAAACAGAAGAATCTAAGTTGAACACCACTAAGGTGCCCTGGTTAATATCTTTATCTGTCGGGTTATCCTAACAACAAATTATTCACAAGTCAAGCCATCAAGCAATAGAACATGTAAGGGAATCATGCTGGTCACAGTTGATAGCCGAAGATACTCTGCATGTAATATGATGACCCATGTAATTCTGACTTAAATTGCTGCTATGTAACCATGAAACATACTGAAAATTGGGAGTTGGTAAAATTTATCCTTTTTAAGGAATTATTGGGGTTATGTGGCAGCTGCCACAACAATCAAATAGCATGCATGCACTGAGAGGGTAGAACAGCACAGAAGCATACCTTCGGAATTGAGAAGTGTATATCAAGCTTCCTACGTCTCAACGGCTTGTTTTGAAGTGCTCTCATTGCATTGCGTGCTGCCCTTATGTCATAATAAGAAATCATTACAAAACCACGATGCTTGCAGGCTGTATAAAGAGTACGGATGTCTCCATATTGCTGCACAAACAGAACACAGTTGTCACAATGATTGAGAAGACTCAACACTTGACAAGATAAATGGTCAAGATATTAGCACACAAACTTTTAACATAAAGATATGTCAAGTACCTCAAAGAGAATCCGTAACTCAGAGTCTTCAACATTGCTGTTAATATTTCTCACAAACAGTGTTCTAGAAGGATGTTCTCCATAAGGGTGTTCCCCGGCAACAGAGCCATTTGAGATTCCCACAGCAAAATCAGAATTTCTTTGGGCCCCATAGAAACCATCATCTCCTTCTAGTTCCAACCCTCCACCACTGCTGAACAGATCAAACTCTTCTTTATCATCCCCACCATTGGGTTGAGCAATGTACTCAATCTCATCAATGACTCCAGAAAGCAAGTCATCATCATCAGGAAGAAGATTCCCAATGGTTTGGGCCTCAATTTCTTCAAGGGATTCAAACTGCTCCTCTTCCTCATAGTGGGAAGCAACAGTATCAACAGACTGTCCAAATAGAACATTATTTGCCGATAATCTCACTGCACCATATTACCAAAATTAGCACAAAGAAAGTGAGGAAATAATCAACAAGCAAGATATTGCATAAGAGAATTTGGTAGCGCAAGAAAACTAACAAGATCGAGAAACAGATGGATTCCAGGCATCAAGAAAGTACTTATAAGCATACAACTTGAATACACTAGTGGTACCAGTAAATATATACACTCGGTGGCTAAACATCAATGTGAAAAATGGGAACCTACATTTTTTATTAAATATTTCTGACAAGGAGCTCGAGAAGAGACCATTCTCATATTGGGCCCCATTCATAGCAATCTTGTTCCCTTCCACAAGATAAGATGCCGGCTGCAGATAAAAATTGGACCTAGTTCCTGCATCATGGTCAATATGTCCCCCTGAAGTCATAGATAGAGTGGCCGTTCTCTCTGCTCCCACAATATGCCGCTCTAAGTTAAGCTTCACTTTCTGGTCTCTGACTAAATAAGGCTGAGGAGGTTCCAAGTGTTCCATTGATCGTGCTCCCACTGGTACGAGTTTCTCCAATGGTGATGAGACAACTAACTTACTGCCTGATATTTGTGATAATCCAGGGCTTCCTACTCCTGATGAAAGGCAAAATTAACACCAATAGATAATTTTCCTTTTTTAAAAAGAAAAAAAATAAAAAGAAGAAAGGAAAGTGAAGGGATACTCATTTCCAAAATATCTTTGTCAATTCAAAATGGGTTGCAATTTTTTTTTTGTTATAACCAATAAAGCAGGAGAGAGAGAGAGAGAGAGAGAGAGAGAGAGAGAGAGAGAGTAATCTATGTGATCCTAAGTAACGTCCAACTAAGCTGTTTCTAAGAACATCACTACGTCCAACAGTCCAAGCACTTGCGTAAAAACTCAGCAAGGATTAAACCAAACCAATATAGACCTAAGTAGCCATAGCAGGTCATTCAACAATCATGTTGCAGACTTTCAAAGCAAAAAATAAATCTGTAAATCCAGGAGAACCACAGATAATGCAATGCACTATTTACAGTGTTAAGGAATACAAGGAAAAGAAATAATAAAAGGAAAACAATCACAAGAAAGGTAACATTCCCACCAAGTAACAAATATACCAGCCAAACAAAGCTTCCTAGAATAAATTGAAATCTAGTAAGACCAAATGTGAAAAAAAAAACCTCCTTCCTCTGATTGAACTCAAATAGGTACATAACTCATATTTAGGATCCAAGTTTGCAGCCTTGTTTTCTTCCTCTGATGTTTTCTTCACAACCAAGCTCCAAGAACAAAGTCAAGTAAAATCCATGCAACAACCACGTTCATAAAGAAAGTAGATACATAAGACGGCAAAGCCCATTATGAGATTCCTTTGCTGGTACGAGAGAATCCATAACGATATATTGGCTAAACAACAATTCTGCATTAATTAATTTTAGTGAATTCAAAGGAGATAAAAGTTTCCCCAAAAAACAACAGAGATTTGCCAAGAAGAGGACACATAAATCACAACCAAAAAAATCCTAAAGCCAAATAAGAAAATAGCCATAACATCAGTTAAAAATTATTTTGGAAGAGTTACTATTATGACCAAGAACCACCAAGAAAGGTACTCCTTTCCTGATGAAATTGCCAGACCCATAAACCTTAATAAAGGATTTATCTCCCCATCAGGAAACAAAGTTTCCGGAAAGGTTCTTTTGGGAGGAACATTCCATGCATTGAGCAGATGTTGTGTTATGGAAAATTAGTAGCAAAAGTTAAAAATTCAGAAGAGTGGCATACATTACATTCTGCAAAGTGAAATAATATCAGTTTGCTTCTAACTTTAAACCTGTAAATTCATACTATGAACGTTGATTAAACCATCCAACTTCCCTATGTTTTAATGTACTTTCCACCAAATTTGATGAGCAAAAACGTCCAAATACTTAGGTACCGACAGTCAGATACCATCATGACCAGATCGACACATTGTGTCACCTATCAAGCCACGTGGTTCCATTAATATATTATTAACTCAAATATTATGTATATTAATAGTCCATGCATTAACGATGAATATTTATGGTACTCTCTCAGATAGTCATCCATTGCTTTTATAAACTAGTTTTACGCTTCCTTAATTAATCTTGTGATATGAATTTCCATCCTGGATGTAAGGGCATTATTCACACGTACAACATTTATGGATCTCAATTCTGAAAGTTATGAGAGTTCCCATTTGATGCCAGAACAGTGTAGGGCCTCATCATGGGATCTCTTTCTAGGTGAGTCAACCTACGTAAACTCCAGCAAAAAATAATAGGGAACAAAATAAGAATAACATGCAGGCAAAAGAGGTTGATTCCCATGCATACAAAAGATAATTGCATATGAATGGTCAAAAGATTTTTTTTTTTAATTTATATCTTTCAAAAGCCTCTCGGAGCAAAATTGCAAATTGCATTCAAATGAATTTAACCTATGACAATGACCAATTGTATGCATGGAATGAATGTTTTAAGCAAGATTAGTTCTCAAAGATACTAAACTTGAACAAGATTAACCTCCCAATAAATCACTTGCTCAATCTGTGCCACCTTTCAATTATATCAATATTCCATACAAGGGTATGCCCTTGTAGACCAAAACAATAGAAACTCACCATGATGATCAGGCATGCTTTCAGGCTTCCAAAATCCAACTTGTCTCTGCCAAATAAGATAGGCGGAATTTTTTTTTGTTAAAGATAAACCACTACCAGAACTAAAAGAAACCGCTCCTCAACAAATCTCAAGGTCAGTGCAATAGCCAATGTACATTGTCAAACGATATGAAATAACCCAAACCATAGGAAAGATAAACTTGGAATAGAATTTAAAGATATCCAGACGATCCATACCTCAGCAGGCAAACATATTTCGTCATAGAAGTAGGAGGATGGAGACAAACACCTCTGATCCATTATCTCAGAAGTCATCCTGTAAATAACAACCTAAAAAAGACTAAATTCAAAGCTCCTTCCACACTGCATGCCCACTATTCAACAAACAATTTATGACTTTCCCTCTTTCCTAGTGTCCCTTCACAAATATGTCAAGCGCTGCATGGCAATAAGATCAAACAATTCCAAAGAATTACAGAATTTCAAATTGAAAAACGGACAACAGTCTCAAGATATTAATGAACAAAGAAGAAATCCAATGATACTAACTAATTCATACCAAGATCACCCAAACACATGAAGATAAGAGGAAATGATACATTGATACAATTGCAGCTCCAAAAAATAAACAAAAATAAAATAAATAAGTTCCTACAGCGGGAAAAAAGGATATATCCATCCATCTACATTTTCACTTTTCCACGAAGAAGAAGCAGCAGCAGAAAATCAAGATCAAGAAGCTGCATGCCTCCAAAAATCATAATTCTTACTACAAAACTCCGAATTCCAAACACAGCATCGCTTCAAAAACCTAATCCCAACATTTTTCAATAAAATCAATAAAAAAACCTAGAGGTAGCAAATCCGTCGAAACTAAAACGGAGACGAAAAAAAAAGTTGCCTCAATCTGGAATTAAAAAAAGACGGGCAGCAAATCAAACTAAAGGAAGAAAACCACAAATCATGCAGCAGATCCCAATACGACCTCCAATTATCAAAAAACCTACCAAGATACCAGCTTTTGACCCAAACACAACGGATCAAACGATCGGCGCGCAAAACAACGGTGACAAACAAGAATTCAAAAAAAAAAAAAAGAAAAAGAACACTCACTATTTACAGTACTTCCAATCTTTCTCTCTCTATCTCTCTCTCTCTACTCTTATGTACCTTTCCTATTTCAGGAATGAAAAATGAAAAGAGGAGAAACGAGGGTATTTAAACGAAACGAATTAGACAGAGAGACAGAGAAGGAGAGATCGAATGAATTACGGCATAAGGCAAGGGGTTTGAAGAAGGGATCTAGGCATCTGTGCCGTGCAAGAACCTCTAAAGATTTGATACCCTCCCTCTTTTTCCCTGCATTGCAAGTTAAGAGCAGAGAGAGAGTATATTCTATTATTTTTATCTAAAAAAAAAATACGCGAGCTCTCTTCTTCTCGCTCGGTTGCATCGCTGAGCCTGTGCCAGAATCAATGGAGTTTTCCGGCGAATGAGGAGCGATTTCCCGGCGAGAATTCCGATTTCTCGCTCGCCCGCCCGGAGAGAGAGGAGAGAGAGAGAGCGACAGGGTTGATTTGCTTTGAAAAGGAGACAGATATTAGGTGGGGTTATGTGGATAGACGGCGCCGCTAGAACAAACCAGACCATCGCCCCCAACACAAGCCGTCCCATACGGGGAGTAAGAGAGAAGGGAGGGGTCGTCACCGTTAAACTGACCCGGGACGGGTTTTAAGTTTTAACAGCGAAGCCGAGCTATCTACGAGACTTCCGGCTCGCTCGCTTTACTAAAAACGAATACGTTACATTTTATCTATCGCGGATTTACTATAACACCCTCACTGAGCCCCGTATGTATTTATTAAAGCCAACTAATCAAGCATCGCGTGTCGTTCGTTGATTGGCTGTTGGCGTAACATATCTACAGTGGCTGATTTTGAGTTTATCTTCTACCTCGTGAATTAATGTTATGCACTTGACTTTCGATGTAGACCAGGCGGGTCATGTTAATCTTGACTATGTTTTAGAAATTAGGTAGGGTTAGTTAGTGGAAAGGATGTTCTGTCCAGGATTTGGTGTCTAGGATGGTGTCCTGGACATCAGGGATGTGATATGAAATAAAATGCATATTTCAGATTCAAAAAATGCATCACCCACCCATTTTATTCCATATGACATCCCTGGTCTCTTGGACACCATCTTGGACAACAAATGCTGGACAGAACATCCTTTCCTGTTAGGCTAATTGTCAAGAAAAAACTGACCTACTCTAAATTTGTTGCTTTCAAACATGGAATTAAAGTTGATTTCTTATACCGCAGATCCTTATGACCCTGAAGCACAAGATGTTGAGTGATACATGGTGAAAAAGTGAAAAAAACACCTGAACCATCATTTTTTGCACCAAGGGATAGGTGTTTTTTCACTTTTCCAAGTTGCAATCACTTAACACCCATACCTCACCTTATATTGACATTTTCCCTCTCAATCCTCCCTTGATCATTAAACTTTTGTGGGCTTGGGTTATGTGAAAACGAATCTCGTGAGAACTGTACAAACAGCACCAGAGGGACTAACGCATCAGTATAGAAAAGTGATTTACACTTTTTGGGGGGCAGTTATCACCTTTCGGTGCTGATGTGTCAACACTCTGGTGCCGTTTGCATAGTTCTCACAAGATTCATTTTCTCCTAATTTTTTCTCAAGTTTTGTTAATGTTTGCAATTTTAGTGACCATAATATGACCAACGATCAAGAAGTAGAATGGTGACGTTGGTGTTATTTTTATAGGTTTTTTCCTCATGTGTCAACTACTGAAATTTGTAGAATGTTAATAAAAGTTTAACGGTAAAGAGAGGATCCAGGCCATGTCATTTCTTAGTTGAATCAAAATTAAACAATTAAAATCCACATCCTTGAACATTCATTTAATATCATTTGTATACAAATTACCCTAGTCATTCTTTTTTATTTTTGATGAGCAAATGGATCAGTGGTTAGTAATTAATAAGCGAAGACAGGTTTAAAACCCAGATATGTGGTATGAACCTCCACAGGCTTTACCAACCTGATAAGCTGGCGTCTTCCCCCTAATCATTCTTGTTAACTTGTTATTTGTGTTTTTTATAACGTTATTACTATCTCCCCCCCCCCCCCCGGCGAACTAAAAAGAAAATAAAAATCATTTAATCAGGATCTTTACCATATATATACAAGCTGAGTTCTTACTTTCTCATTCTTGTCAACTGGTGAAGACTTCCATTTCAATTCCCCAAAAGCCTAAAGCATAACCTGCTTCTACCTTCCTTAATTAAACTTTTTTTTGTATTTTAATTTCCATTAAAGAAATGGAGTGCTTTGGATTTGACCATGGACCCCATTGAGTGCCTATGCTAAGTCATCATGATTGGATGATTTTTTGACCTATCATCAATACATTGTCCGATAAAGCTTTTCTGAGAGTCAAATGATTTTTTTCCCACCGTTTGAGTGAAAACAACCTATTTTTCTTTTATATCATATAAATGTGTGCGTGTGATATTTTTAACCTAATTATAATCTTAGAAGGACCCATCCAGTGGTAGATTCTGATCTTTCGAACATAAGAGACTTGGTGAGTTATGACATCCTTAGACTGTCTTGTTTATCTGGCCCTTGCCAAAAAGGATTAAAAGTACTTTGTTCTAGGATAAAATAGTTTGAGTACGCATAACTTGCCCGCGTTTGAGGATCCTAACCTACCATTGAATGAGTCCTACATAAGATATTAACCAACCAAAATATAGCAAAATGCCAACCAGGACCATAACTATGTACTTTCCCTATATTTATTTTAACATAATAAATAACTCATTAAAGCTAAAAAAAATTAATAAATAGATCTTCTTCTAGTAAAAAGATCATGTTTTGGCATTTATAATTGCGTAATTCAATGGTAGCTCATTTGCTAACGCTCCAATGCTCTGGCGGTTTAGGCATCTGTCTTCCATAAGGAGCACCCAGGGTCGAATCCTTGGAGGAAGAGGGGGGTGAACAGTGCAAAATGGTGTTGCTTGTTCGGGTTGTCTTTGGTTCTGACTGGTTTAGGCCGGTCTCATTTCAAGCGGCTGTGATGATGAGGTCCATGTGGCTGTACCAAAAAAAAAAAAAAAAAAAAAGA
>JAOXJP010123931.1:0-13777 GCA_025762735.1 Platanus orientalis | reverse complement strand
TAGAAGAATCAAAAATCATCTTTAAGCATATCAAAAAGGATGTGGAAAGAAAGAAAAGAAAGAGTTTTCATGCCCAATGACATTTGTTTGCTGCAATCAAGGCTGGACCCTCTTAAAGGCATCCAAAATCCTAACATTGAAGCCACTAGTTGCTCCCCAATATCCACTAACAAAGTAAAAGTTTCTCTACGCATCAACAACACTCAAACAGAACCTAAAATCAAAACCGAGCTAAAAGTAATAGAATAAAACCAAAATCCACCCTCCTTCCCACCAAAAATAAAAAATAAAAAAAGGCAGAGCCAAGAAATCAAAATGACTATAAACAATCAAAACCAGGTTCTAAACTTGTAGTCTACCCTCACATGACTTCCATTCATCCTTAGTAGAGCTAAAGTCGCTTCTAAATAACATACAACTAATAAAATAAAGTTAAGAACTACAAAAACAAATAAATAAAAGCAAGCAACAACATCAGCTTCCTTAAAAAATAAAAGAAAAAATAAGAAGCTAGTGGGACCATAGTTGCAGGGAAGCTTGACCTAGGGTGCGAAGCTTGCTTCCTAGGAAATTCGTTGGGGAAGCTAATTCGATTTGGCTTCCTCAACTTTCGGGAAGCACAGTGAAGCATTTTGTGAAGTGTGGGAAGCATTTGGGGAAGCATGGAAATCGAATAGGGAAACATTATTTGTACACACAAAAATCTACTAGTTTAATTATTTCATCAATTAAATAACCAAATGCAAAAAAACGTTTTATTATTTTAGCAATTCAGTAAAACTCCTAACAAAAACCCCAATAGGTATGGAAGCAAAATATTGTAAAAATTAGTATAAAGCTAAGGCCTATGTGATATTGTTATAGTTCCAATGCATATATGGCTAAAACACACAATGATTCTTAGGTATTTTTGTTTGTAATTAGTTGCATATCTATGTCATGATTCTTTGTTACTTGCATATTATAATAGCTATAATTTTGGTATGTTTATTACCATGTGGACGTTATTCTCTTTATTGTATTGTAGTTATATTTATTCATTGTAACTCATTGTTATATCACTCATTGTAATTGTACCTATCGACTGTAGATTTAGTTATTTACTTCTATTAGTATTATGTGAAATATATATATAGCTTCATGTTCGCTTCCACAATCACTTCCTAAGTACTTCCTAATCACTTCTTGTTTGCTTCCACAATTGATTCTCGCTTCTTGATTCCCAATGATTTAGTAAGCCTCACTTCCCGCTTTCACCTCTTGGTCTGGTAACTATGGGTTGGGAGCCTAAGGGGCATCATTTGGTGGAGTGTGTGAAAAGGCATCATTAAGTTAATGTCAATCTTTAAGAAAGGTCTTACTCATATCGGGGGGGCAGCGGGGGGGAAGGAAAATCTTTCTTTGGTGAAGGCGTGCTATGAGATGATGGAAGGTTCTCAAGGTATTCTTCATGGGCCATGGAAGAAGATTGGTACAATGTGGTTCCGTTGAAGGGAAGGTGGCAGCTTATATAACTAGAAGAGAGGATAATGTAGTTTGGCATCCGGCTTTAAGACTGACTGCTTTTGATTAAGAAATACCATCATCCATTTTTTAGGAGTTTGGATGGTGTTCAGAATTTCAGCATGAGGGATGATTGTAGATAGTGGGCAAAAGGGCCAGGTGGGCTGTTTATGGTGAAGACGTGCTATGAGATGGTGAAGGCTCCCAAGGTATTCATGAGCCATGGAAGAAGATTTGGTACAATGCAGTTCCATTGAATGTTCACTTCTAGTGGACAGTCTTTGGGTAGAATTCCGACAATGGACGAGCATGCAACTCACTAGTGTGTGCTTATTTTGTTATAATAGTAATGAGTTTGTATTGTACATGCCAATTCACTGTCAGCTTGCTTAGGAAGTTTGGAGCAATATTGTTGCTAGGGAGTTCAGCTATGTTTCACCCCCCCCCATGCAGGACTAACCATTTTCTCTAAAAACTTGAACTGGCAGAAGGAGGCGAATCAATCCCTTTATTTTATAGGTCAGGCTCTCCGTTGAACCCTCCTTTGTGGCCCCACATCTCAAGGGTTCTGCTTCTCACGAGTTATCCCACCTCAAATGTGCCACCGTTTCCTACAAGCTATCCCACTCAAGCCCAATGTGAAAATGTCCCCTCACCTCCAGTGAAGAGTTTCAAACACGAGACCTCCTGCTTTGATACCCCTTTGATGCAGGACGACTAACCACTTTCTCTAAAAGCTTGAACAGATAGAAGGAGGCGAATCAATCCCTCTGTCTTCTAGCCTAAGCTAGGTCAAACTCTTGGTCGAACCCTCCTTCGTGGGCCTCAACTCTCATGGGTCCTACCTCTCACGGATTGCCCCACCTCGAGTGTGCCCCCATCTCCCACAGGCCACACCCCACTCGAGCATGGTGTGAAAATGCCCCTACATTACCCTCCCCCCCTCCCCGAATCTTACCTCCCCTGTCGATGGTTGGTGGACAATGGGCTACGCAACTTTAGAGTTTGGTGCCAACAGCAGTGTGCTGGTTGCTTTGGCTAGAATGAAATAATAGGGTTTTAGATAACTATGTCAAGTTGTCTTATAAGGTCATTAAGAGAGCTAAAGACAATTTTATTTAGGTTAGAAGGTGTAGAGGTTGTACTGATTTGGATAATGGATTGATTGAAGGGATTTGAATAATGTTGGGGCTTTGGCCTGTGGGTTTTTATTTAACTTGTTTTGTTTTGTTTTGTTTTCTCTTAGGGGGATTGCTCATCCCCCACTCTCTCTCTTACTCTTGTTCTCTTTTTCTGTTTGATCTTTTGAATAATTTTTTTTTTCTCTACAGGAAAAAAAATACTGTCGCCCATACCATATGCACCATAATAGGATTCAACAAGACTTTGTTTAGCACCCAAGACTATGAGAAATCACAATTTAATATATGTGGTGATTAATAGGTTTTACAACATGGCATATTTTCATCCTTGCAACAAGATGTTTGATGCATTAAATATTTTTTTAATCGATGCATTGAAGATTGCCAAGTTGTTTTTTCAAAGAGGTGATGTGCCTACATAGGGTCCTAAGACAATTGCATTAAATAGAAACGTGAAGTTTGAGCTACTTTTAAAAGACCTTGTAGAAATTAATGGTTACTAAACTTTGGTTTACTAAGATTATTCTCCTAAGATGGGAAAATTAACGTGGTGAATCAAAGTTTGGATAACATGCTTAGATGTCTTGTTGGAGATCATGTGACTACAAGGCAAAAATTCCTCCCATGGCTGAGTTTGAATACAAACAAATTCATTTAACAAAATAATGGACAGAGTATATTTGAAATTTTTAAGAATTAATAGGAATTAAGCCACACCAACCCATTATCTCAATTCCTTTGCCAATTTACACTCATTCAAGTTCAAAGGTAGAGGCTTTTGCTAGACATTTGTGGGATCTTCATATGTTGATGTGAGGAGAGAGATTACAATGGGCAATGATCTTACAAGTATAAAACTGTTCATTGTAGGTTTGGGATATTTAATGAGGAAGTCATGGCGATAGTGCAATTAGGTCTGTGCACCTTGAAGCCAAAGGGAGGGCTTGGGATTAGGAAGGTGGATCTCATGAACAAGGCCTCATTTTGCAAATGGCTCTAGTGATTTGACTTAAAAGGAGGAGAATCATGGCTTTGAAATATGGGGTTCTTCCAAATGGTGAGCCTCGGCATTCTAGGGGAGCTATTGGGTTAAGCCCATGGAGGGGTTTAATGGAGTTTCTTGAATACAAGGAGGGATTGAGGTGGGTTGTAGGGAATGGGAAAAGGAAGGCTTTTTGGGAGGACAGGTGGTGTGGTAACACTCCTTAAAATGGAATACCCAATGATTTTTTCCCTGACAGAAAATTCCCAGGCTATGGTGGGGGATTACATTGACCTCTCTCAAGGTAGCCCTACTTGGCAGCCCATCGTCAAATTGCCAGCTTTGATTGGGAGATCGATTCCCTATTGGAGAGGATTGGGAAGATTCAGGTGGACCCAAGTACAAGGGATAAAAGGATTTGGATTGCAAGTACTAGGGGAAGCTTCTCAGTTAAGTCTTGTGTTGAGTGGTTGGACACATCCAAGGGATTGCATATCCCATGGAAAGAAATCTGGTATGGCCCGACTCCTCCAAAAAACCCAGTTCTTTATGTGAACTGCCGCCCTAGGAAAGATTTCAACCATAGACAGGCTGTAAAAGAAAGGGCTCTACCTCACTAATGTGTGTTGACTATGGTACGAAAATGGGGAATCAATATCGCGTGCATTACTCCATTGTCCCTTCTCATGGGGGGTTTGGGTGCAAGGTGATCAAGGATTTGGGATCTTTTTGGGGCCCCCTTTAGATCTCCTCAGATTACTTTATGCTTGAAAGACCAAGGCGCTAAACCCAAGAGGAAGAAAGATATGGAGACTTGTCCCCGCAGCGTTTGTGGTCCATTTGGCTGGCAAGAAATATTAAAAAAAAAAAAATTGAAGGCTCGGCAGAACCCTCTCTCCAAGTTTATAATCAAGCTAAAGATAAGATTGTTTGGTGGGGATCGCTTTGTAAGGGCTATGAGTGAGATCAGCCCGGGGATATCAGATGGGAATCAAGGGATTGGAAAAGGGTGATAGGATGTAATCCTTTATGATTTCGGGGCTGTGGTGTCCCTCCTCTCTCCCCCGCCCCCTCCCCCTTTTTCTCCTTGTATTCTCCTTTTAGGGATGTCTTATCCCCTACCTCTTTTAATAAAGTTTTTTATTCATCAAAAAAGGTCTAAAAGGTTTCTACTTGATATTTATCAAAAGCTACATTTTAAATGTCTGGGAGTTACCAAATAATATAGTACTAGTCCATTATTCAATGCTAAAAGATTGGACCTTGTAGTCGTCACATCATAAAGATGGGGGCTATGAGTAGTCCATCAAATAACCAGCTATTTCCAACTTTAAGGCAGATATACAAGATGTCCTTAATAATCAATTGGTTTAACTCTTTCTTTTCTTTTCTTTTTTCTTTTTTGTTGGGGGGGGGTGTGGGGGAAGGGGGTAGAAATAAGTTAGTTTAACTAAATATGGTGAATAAAAGAATTTTTTGATTTGATGGATGAAAGGGACATCCTATATCAGGTAGCACATGGATCAATGCAACTGATTTCTAAAAGTTCAATCTGGGCTTGCACAACCTTCAATGTTGCACTTGGAGGAGCAAAGAGTTGATTCTAAGACTTCCAAATGATTTTTTTTTTTTTGGTGAACAGTTTCAGATATTATTCAAAAGCATTGAAGAGCTAGAAGTCAACAATTAGCTTTTATATGAGTAATATCAATCCTACACATGCCGAAATCAATTCATTTCAGGCTGGGGAGAATTGATCAAGTTTAGGAGAATGATTACCTTCCTCTTGGGTTAGTGGTCAAGTTCCAGGTAGGCCCATAGGGGGACCAATGGGTCCAACTGATGCTACCAATAAATTTAGGAGATCAAAATAGGCCATGCAATGTAGCTGGACAACGGTAATTACGTTCAATTTGGGTTTTGAAATATTCAAATCTCCAAAAGATTCCATGTATGGTTATTCTTGGTGTCTATGCTTTCAAGAGCCTCTACAGGCTAATTCCTACAGTTCCTGTGGTGCTGGTACATTAGTGTTATCTATTGTCCTCTTTTTCTCCACTTATTTATTTATTACTTGATAAACTTCCCTCTTATTAAGCCCTAATCCTTTGATTTCTTAATTTAAATTTAAAAATTCTGCAAAAGCACAAAAAGATCACCACAACTTTTTCCATGTTTAGGGTTTAGATCACTTCCATACATCTCTGATAGACACAACTGCTAGCTAAAAGAGTAATAAAGAATATAATTTATTTATTTTTCTTCATTTTTGTCCTATTCTTTGCACTAAACTGTAGAATCCCACCCCCGACTTTCATACCTACAGTACTAGTTAACCCTATTGCTATGTTTTTTTTTCCTTTTCTCTTAATAGTTCATACATCAACCAGCCAGATCTAAAACATAGGACCTTCAATGCGGAGAAATTGGTATGTGTTAAGTATTGTCAATTCCATGTCTGAGAATGTGGTGGTACAGGTGTGAGTGATCAGCTGCCAGACACAGAAAGACTGCCAAGAAGTCAAGAACAGGTATAATCCAAACAGGTAAAAACCCAATGTGACCAGACAAGCCTAAGGATGTGGACTTAGAGCTCCCCACACAACCACAGAAAAAGGTCCTGCAGCAAATCCAAAATGACCTAAGTGGAAAACAGGAAAAACAAGGCAAAAATGAAATTTTAGGATTTGGGACCGATCCTAGTTTTTTTGGGATCGGTCCCATGTGACCGATCCTCGATCACGATTTAATCGTGACCGATCCCAAACAAACTGGATCGACCAGTCCCCAGCAACAGAAATGGAAAACTTGTATTTTTTGAATTTGCGAATCACCATCTTTAATGGGGATCTTGTGACCGTTTGAGGGACGAAATCCTAATGTTTTGAGAGTTATTTAAAGGCTCTAAAAGCGTTGAAAGCTTAAGAGACTTGAAAAACAATATCCTTCATTAAGAGTTGAGCAAAAACGGTTGTTTGAGAACCGTGATTGCAAGAGATCTGTGTATGATCATTGTGCTGCATACAAAAGGGACTTTGAAAGGCATTCTACACCGATTGACTTGAAGTGGGAGAACGTGGCCTAGGTTTAGACCTGCAAATCTGTAGAGAAAACTCTGAGAGTAGCCAAACTCCCAAGTATCTTAATAACTGCGAATTTATTTTATCCATTACGTAACATCACTATTGCGCAACATAACTAGATTAAACAGATAATATACTTTAGTTTACTGTGATTATTATTGTAAAACTTGCTTACTGAGAAGTATCTCTGAGAGAAGAAACTTGACTCTTCATCTGAATTTATCCAACTAGAATATACGTCTTTAAGAGGCGAGTATATGTAAAAAAGTTAATTAATTAACTTTCCAATCACTCAACAAATTTTTGTGCCTTCGCCAGAGGCACCAGAGTCATTCTTTAACCCTTGCCGAAGACACCGAGGGTTGACACTCAGTTTGCTGAAGTTACCAAATTGTTAGTAGTGTTGATTTTTGTAATTAATTTTTCCTTGTAATCAACATATATGGCCCTAAACAAAGCAGAATGATGGAACAGGATTCGTGTAACCGACCCCAAATAGTTGGGATAAGGTTGTTTGTTGTTGTTGTTATTGTTATTGTTGTTATTGTAATCTGCAGTTGTTATTAATATAATTAATCTGCTCTGTGAGAAGCTTTTTACAATGGACATAGGCAATCTTGCCAAACCACTTTAAAAAGAGGTGTCTATTTGTCTTTGTGATTTTCCTGTGCGTCTTTTTTTTGGCATCTTAAAAGCTTGTAGTGAATGATTGTTATTTGAATGATGATTGCATTTTGACAAGAAGTTAAGAAGAAAATATATATATATATATATATATATATATATATAGATGGATAGGTCAAATAAAAATTGTAACATCCTATTCACACCCCCCCTCTAGGATAGTGGGACTGGAATTTCAGTATGGTCCACGGAAAATTCTAGGTTTTTGCCACTGTAGCAATGACAATACCTAATCTTCGTCCTCGGAGCTAAAGCATAAAATACCCTTTTGCCTTAAGTGAGGCCCCATCAATGTGTAGTTGACCAGATCCCTTTCCATTGTATTTTTTCTAAATAACAGGAATCAAAGAGTGGACAAACAAAAAAGTCAGGCTGTGACGAGGACTGGAAGAAGACATTGGGCAGGTTAAAGACAACCAATCACCTTTCTGAGATAAACCAGAATTGAAAACCCTGACCACATGGTAGTAAGACTGACTTCCTTCAAGACCGAGGCCATCTTTATTGCTGTAGCAAGATAACAAAAGGTAGAACAATCACGATCAACATGCGCTCTCCCTACTCACTTCCCTTGGGTTTTTGATACTCTATAGAATGCCGACATAATGAAGGAAAGAAATATAAGCATTTTAGCCTGTTTCTAATCACTTCCACAAAAAGATCATAGACAAGAAACTACAAAACAGGGAGAAGAAGAAAATGTGTGTTTCCACAGGAAAGTACATAAATATAAACCCAGCTCTGCCTTTTCTGTTTCCACACCAGATTCTATACAAAATTTAATCATTTCATATTGTTTTTCTACATATTTAAGAATCTGGCTGGGGGAATCAATGAAAAAAAAAAAAAACAGAAGCTACCACAATTTACAAAGAAACAAGCAAGGAAGGAAAATGGGTAATACTTCTCTTTGAATCTATGGATTAAACATAGGAATGCTGTCTCCAAATCTCAATCCTAGGATCAGAGAGCAATTTCAGTATTCACAGCAGAAAATTAAATTCTTCAAAGAACCCAAGATAGGATGCTAATAAACAAAGGGTGTTACAGTCTATATAAACAATGAACTAAAGTCTAATAATAAAATAAATACCTTAACTTTGTTTCCTATTAAAATCCTCTTAAACTGTTGGCACCATCAGCAACCTCCACTTGCTCCGTAAGTATAAGGACCATCAGTATTCCACCTGCTGCAGTATATTACATGCCACAAAAGAACAAACAAGCTGCAAAGAGACTAACTATGTCGGCATCAACAACACTCAGAAGCTATAAAAACATTCAGAAACCATGTAAGAACTCTCACAGCAGCATCAGAATCAACAATTGGACTGATCTAACTTTCAAGTCACTAATGCAGCTGCTAGATAGAGAAGAAATAAAACTCTATAAATTCTGTATGGTAGAAAGTAATAAATAATTTGCATTTCAGAGAATTCTCAAGGCAGAGGTGCTTAAAAAGATCACAACATTATCCATAAACCAGAAATGACCATCAATTACCTTTAAACACTTTCACTTCACCAAGCAAATTTTGCTTAGATTAACTTGAGATGCAAAGTGAGTAATGATTGCACAACAAAGAAAAAAAACAGCAAACAGAGCTCTAAACACAATGGCCTTAATAATGAAAAGGTCATCCAGGATAAGTCATCTGGTGATTTATCTTCGCAAATGGCTGCTGAGCTGCTTCCACCTGATTCAGTATAGTGAGAGCTTTGAGTTTGATTAGCGGAAAGGCCATCGAAAGGAGAACATACTACGCCTTCCCTGATTCTCCCCACGGTTCTCCCTGCCACTGGAGCTGCTACTAGAACTGCTGCTTCTATTGTTACCACTTGAACCACCAGATCCTTGTGGCGGCAATTCATGGCGGCAGACAGGGCATGAGTTGTGCTGAAGCAACCATGGGGTGATACAGTCTGAGTGGTATGTATGATTACACGGCATCTGGCGTGCTTCAGAGCCCAATTCAAATCTTTCTTTACAAACAGGGCAATGTGAATCAGTACGCAGATGCCTCTGAGTGATCTTTATCGTAGGCATGGCATCAATTGAAGACTGAGATGCTGGGGGTGGCCCTCGCCTATCATTTTGAGTTATCTGTTCTATCAGATCGTCCAGTCCTGGGCCTATGAAGTAATCACCAACATTAGCTCGTCTATACCCAATTCCTGGAGCTCCATTGAAAAGGACTTCAGTCCCACCATTAGGGACCTGGCCACTGAATATCAGCATAGGATGAAAAGCAAAATCAAAACCATGTTCGGAAACCACACCAGATCTCACTCTGATGTCAAGGTTACGGTTCCTCGCGGCCAATCGCTGCCTCATCATAGTAGACAAAGCTTCCATAAATCCATATCTCTGGTCATGATTATCATCAGAATCCAGCCCAGTAAAATCCGGGGGGCTGATGCCTTCCATCTCATTGAGTTCTTGCACAAAGCCTCCATTACAATAAGGGCAAACTGTGTCACGCCCTCGGAGTCGTATGGGTCGTCTGCAACTGTAACACCAATGTGTGCTCGACATCCTTTCCCTCTCACTCTCTGCTAAATATCTCAGACAATCCACAATTCCGTTCGGGGGACCGCTCAACAGCTACCAATTGAACAAAGAAAAAAGCAACAATAATAACAATAAAATGGAAAAATAAATAGAAAAAACAGCCATCATTGAAACAGATCACATTTATACTACTAGGGGGTTGACCTTCGGTTAAAGGGTACACAAGGGCCCAAACAAAACCCCATAAAAATTGAAAATACTCAGGTCCCTAAATAAACAAAAACCCATGAATGAAATCCTACAAAAGCAGAAAATTAACCCGTTCAGAATAATCAAAGCTTGCCGCATAAGGACCTAAATCAATTCTGCAGCATTCCAAATGAAACCCCTAACTGAAATTCCCAATTAAAACGTTTAAATGCAGAACAGGATCCTAAAAAACAACGTTGTAACAATTTCTGATCCAACTCCAAAAATTTTAGCAACAGCACCACACATCACATAAAACGAGAGAGAGAGAGAGAGAGAGCCAGAGATTTAAAAAAATAAAAATAAAATAAAAAAGGAAAAAGGGAGAAAGTAGATGTTAAATGATTTAAACAATTAAACAAACAACCAAAAACCTAAAAACTCTACAGCATTACGATACGAAACCCCGATGGTAAAGGGGAAAAAATTAAATTAAATTAAAAAAAAAAAAAGCATTCTACCAGCCATGAACGCAAATTCAGAAGAAATTAAGAGAGCACAGTTAAAAAAAAAAAAAAAAAAAAATAGACCATTTAAATGGAATAGAAGAATAAAAATGCAGAGACGTACCTTGAGAGGAGCTGAAGAGCTGCTTCCATGTCGAAACCCTAAAAGAGAGAGAGGATGAAGAAATGTGTAGAGGCGTAAAGGAATATGTTGGGTTGACAACTTGACAATGACAACTCAAATGGGATGCGTACTGCGCATATCTTACCATTATAGTCCGGGTATTTATAAGGAACTCACATCCTAATGGTCTGCCATCTGACATCCCCCCATATCGTAAAGTAAGATAGGTTTATCTCTCAAGTCTCACCGGAGATATGTCACGCCAGTACACTAAAGAGCTTTTTTTTTTGTCTTGAACTGATTATTGAGGATATTGTAAATGCTTGACATAGGTATTTTGAAATGAAAAAAAAAAAAACAGAAATTCTGTAAATGTTTATTTATTAAGACAACCTTCATTAGACATTATGTCACGTGTTAATTAGCATTGGTTGGCATAATATCTCTCCGATCAAATTAGAGATGAATCAAATTCAAAGCGACTATCGTGAATTACAAACACGTGGCATACACCGTCTTCACACGTCAAATACATCCAATAAAAGAAAGACGAAAATGTGTGACACTTGTCTCATTCAAGAGGAATGGGACCAGCGGATGCTACTACTCTTGTTGCCATTACTTTCAATAAAGGACAGGTGTCAAACACAACAGAGATGCTAGAGGGTTTGGAATATAATTTTGTGGCTAAAAAATATTGACCATTTGGGTAATATAAAACATTAGTTGCATAGACATCTTCTTCGTCTTTCTATTTGTCATTGGTAGGGAGGATCGTTTATAGTTTGAACCCTTTTACATGGTCCAAATGGACCTATCACAACCACAAACATAGGTTTGATTCGATTGAAGTTTGATTTCAAATTTTGAAGGTGAAAAAGCCATTCGTGTTTGTGATTGCGGTAGGCCCGTTTAGACTGTAAAAGGATTTTGAATTATAGACGATCAGATGGCTAGGATTGGATTGCCAATCTTGGGTCAAACTCAATTTTGGTAGCCAACAAGATTATAAAAAAACATTGTTACCTCATTATTGTTTTGTGAGGCCCTGAAATGAAGTTTATCATTGCACTTGGGCAGTGTTTCAATGTGTAGAAGATCAGATACAAATGAATTTTGTGAGAATGGTGCAAACAGTATCAGGGTGTGGACACATCAGTGCCAAAAAGTGATAAGTACATCTTTAAAAAATGTAAATCATTTTTTGGTGCTGATGTGTCATCCCCTGGTGCCGTTTGCACCATACTCACGAAATTCATTTGTACCTAATCCTAGCTCGTTTCTATGGAGTTTAAGTCGTTTATATTAATTATATCATATAGCAACAACAGTTGTGGGGGTTGAACTTAAGATGAAGTGACACGCCCATAAAAAGAAATCAAAACCAAAACCACCAACAGACTCAGACCCTAGTTATACTTATCATAGTGGGCCGTGATTGATCAAACTTGCTGTTAGGGGTGGATACATATGACAAGAAAGCCGTTACAATCCACTCTCTACGAATGATGTTAACTTCTCATTTCACCTAGTGCGCAATCTAGCAAAAACAGAGAGAAGCTTTTCAAAAGTTTGCTTTTACGTGAGGTCTCTCCCGTTGTTCCATCTGAAGAGCATATATACAAGTGACAAGGCGACCGCAATAATGGCGAGGAAACTGAGATGGGCATCGTTGTCATTGCCTTTGTTGGCTCTTAAAAAAATCAAACAACCATTCCTTGAAAGTTTTAGCCTTACACAAATCCCCCTTGGATTCCTTTCATCTTTATACACCTTAACCTTCTCCTCACGTCGGTGTGTTCATTTTGTGGGGCCAAACTTACATGTGCTAAAGAACAACATCAACCCCACCACCACCTTTTATTGAGAAATGAGTCAGGTTGGGCCCATTCCGGCTTCCCACTTTTTGGTCTAAGAGAGTGACTTGGGTCCTATGTCCCAAGAATTGATAGATTGAATATAGAGCAGCCATAGTTTACCACATTACCATTGATGGATCCCACCTTAAAGTTTTTCTCACATCCCAATTTTGATTAATGTCTTCGCCAATGATCTAGCAAAGTAGGGAGCAAGTCTTATTGTTTTTTTCTTAATTTGATGTACTTTATTGCTAATTTCCTTTGTTATTGTACCATTGGATTGCTTTTGGATTTATGAAAGTGGAATTGACCAACTAAATTGAATTTTATAGAGAAAAAAAAACATTGAATTCAATTATGTAGAATCAAAATTATGTCGTTTAGAGATACATTTAAATGAATGGATTTCAATTATCGAAATTTCAGTTCTCTTGTTTAGAAACTTAAATTTTTTTACAGAATTAGATTTAGATTTTCGTACGTCAATAACTATCTCAAACAATTGATTATAAATCTAATAATCCTACAAAAAAATTTGATCACCTAAATAAATTTCATTTGAAATAGAGTTTGTAAAGTTATGTGGGTCCTACATGATATCATATTTAATCATCTAAGTTCAATGACTATTCATAGTTAAGTGAATCTCATATGACACTAGACTTACATATGAGTTCTACATTGTAACACCTCAAAATCCAATAATTAGATAAGACTTTGGAATATTAATTTCTTTACACTCTTCTTTCTTTTTTCCGTACTCGAGACCCTTCGCAGTGGAATATTATAAAAGGGATTTTTATTTTTTTTTCTTTATAATTAATTTATTGCATTTAGTTAACTCATTCATTGTCATTCAAACTTATAACAAAAACCAACTTCTAATCTAAATCATTACCATGTACATTAGAATCTAACTTTTGAATCATTAACATTATAATAGAAGGAAAACTAATCATTTAAAATAAAATCCTTTCAATTTACTTCTCATAATCTAATATGAAATCAAGCTTACATAAACTTCATAAACATATTAATCCCTAACATTGGTCCATAAATATAAATTGAAATAAAATATTTGAACTTATAAATGAAACAAATAACGAAAGTAAATCTTTTAATCCATCTTTTTTTTTATTATGTCATGTCTCATAGTACTCCATGGGCTCATTTGCTAACAATATATATATATAT
>JAOXJP010123920.1:0-13778 GCA_025762735.1 Platanus orientalis | reverse complement strand
GGTGGTGGTCTGTGAGAAGATGAAGAGGTTATTGGTGAGGTGATGGGATTTGGTGACTGTGTGGATGATGATCCTTCTAATGACCTCAACTGATTTTGAAGATGACGTTTTTCTGCTTCTTTGGAAGCAATCTACTATGATGCTACCAAAAATTCTTTGACAGTAGTAGCTATTGTATACAGACCTTTTTTCTTTTTTCTTCTTTTACTACTTGCTGGTGTCTTCTTTATTTGTTTTCCTGCATTCTAGGGTCTGTTAATTTTGGTTATTGTTTTCCTGCAATTTTTTTTCTTTCCCGGCGTAATCCCGCCTTTGTAGTTTTCCTTTCATTCTTTGTGTTATCATAGTCATTAAAATGGTGTCTGGGGATTCTGTTGACTACATGGTTGATGGGGCTGATGACCTTTTTGAGGTTCGACGATCCCCCAGAGTAGGCCCCTGAGCCAACTCAATCTAACGCCCAGGGGGCCACTGAGGAGATCGCCCCCAAGGGGAATTTCAAGGCCGCCCAATACGGCTCTGAATTGGGGGCAAAAACCCTGGCTTGGTATCCTCATCTTACCTTATCCCCGAGGAGGTGGCACTTACTACTCCCAGGAAGGTCTGAGCCTTTGAGGCCCCTGTCGGCAACATGGCACTGTACTAGCAGACCCTAATGGCAGGTCTCTAGTTTTTGGTTCCCTAATTCCTCAAGGAATTGCTATTCTTCCTTGGTTTGACACCCAGGCAATTGATGCCCAACGCCTGGAGAATAGCTATAGGATGCATGGTCTTATGGGAATTAACTTTTAAGGGGAAGCACCAACTTACCCTTAGTGAATTTTTCCACTACTATCAGCTAAGGATCAAGAATCGGGATGGTTCTTCTTTGTCAGTTGGGACCCGACACTCACCTTGGTGATGACACTCTCAAGTTCAAACAACGGGTGGAGAACCCGATACTTTTTCATTTCTGGTGAGGGTTGGGAATCCCTCCCGGATGAGTACGAGCAGACCCTAATGGCGGGTCTCTGGTTTTTGGTTCCCTAATTCCTCAAGGAATTGCTATTCTTCCTTGGTCTGGCACCTAGTCAGTTGATGCCTAACGCCTAGAGAATAGTTATAGGATGCATGATCTTATGGGAATTAACTTTTAAGGGGAAGCACCAACTTACCCTTAGCAAATTTTTCCACTACTATCAGTTAAGGATCAAGAATCGGGATGGTTATTCTTTGTCAGTTGGGACCCGACACTCACCTTGGTGATGGCACTCTCGAGTTCAAACAGCGGGTGGAGAACCCGATACTTTTTTTATTTCTGGTGAGGGTTGGGAATCCCTTCCGGATGAGGACCTTGTGGTGAAGTTCAATCGGGCATGGACGTCAGTCATCAGCCTAATAGGTAAGCTATCAATCTATTGTTTTTTCCCCTTTTGTGTGTCTTTCTAAATGGGTCTCCACCTCTCTATTTATTATTTCTTAGCTCTCAAGGTAGACGAGGTGTCTGACGAGGAAGAGGCTTACATGTAGGAGGTGATAAACTATCCCTTCCAAGACTACCCGGACCTTATCACTCGTAATCAGCCGACGACCACCTAAGCGAGGGCATCTACAACCTTAAAAAAGAGGAAACGCCCTGTTGTCTCTGGGGGTCCTTCTAAGCTCCACACTCCCAAGGCAGCCCTGGTGCCCCCGGCTCCCACTATCATCCCTGCCATCATCTCGGTCGTCGACATGGATGAGAATGCTGAGGGTCCCTCTTCTCCTGTAGCCAAGGTTTTGGCTACGACTTCTCAATCGACTACTCCCCGGACCACCTCCAACACCCCCATTGTGGAGGTTCCTACTTCTAGAACTTTAGTGGCCCCTTCTTCCACCCCCGGGACTCCTACTTCTACCACCGTGGTGACGACCTCAGCTCCCCCTGAATTTATATCTGCTCTGGCCCAGGAAGCAGGCGGCTCCCTCCTCGGGTCAGATTCCTGGCTACTAAGGCTTGTCCCAGGGGGGCACATCTCCTAGAGGGCATTCCTCCCTCAGATATCGAGTACCTGATGAAGCGCCTCTCCCCAACTGACGTGCATAAAGACATGATGCATTACATGTTCAAGGTAAGAAGTCCTGTCATTAGTGTTTTTGTATCTTTCCTTGTACTATTTATTTGTTGTTTTTCCTACTTTACTTATTTTTTTATACCTGGTCTTGACTTACTTTTATTTGTTGCAAACCGTGGCTCTAATGGCTACCTCTATCAAGAGGTACAAGTACTGTGAGCAGGTCAAGGATAATAACCTCGATCGCTTTACCAAGGCTAGGAACGAGTATCTGGCCCTTAAGGGGGAGGCCAAGTCTACTGTCGCCAGCATCAAGAAGAAGTTGAAATGGTCGGAGGACTCTTGTTCTAGCCTGGCCAAGAAGACCGCCGAGCAGGAGGCTTACAATGAGAATCTGAATCTCTATTTGTAAGATGCTGAGGCGGAGATCACTTGAGCCAGGAATGAGCTCGGGGCTAAGAGGAATTGGCGTATACAGGTCAAAAATGACCTCAAAACGACTGTCGAGGACATAAGGAAAAGGATCGCAGAGGTTATTTTAGTGCAGATATGCCTCGAAGCTGAGGCGGAGAGGGAGGGGGAGAGACAACAGATGTGGGAGGAAGCCTCCTAAGAAGTGGAAACCAAGTATTTGGCCTCGGACGCTTTTAGCCTCATCAGTGTTGATTACTTCTAGGAGGGTTTCGAAGAATTTCAGGACGTCGCATCCGAGCGATTCTCCAACATCGATTTCTCATTCATCCAGCCTAGAGGAATTGAGGCTTAGGATGAGGAGGAGGAAGAGGACGGCCAGGGTGACGTCATGGTAGACGAGGGGGCTACCACGGGAAACCAAAAGTTAACGGCTGAGGGGGCGGTCAGAGTGCTTGTAGTTGTACCCGGGGAACCTAACTTGGGAGATGTAATGGGGGATGTTAACCTTGAAGAATAGTTTTGTTTTATTTTTCAACATGTTGTAATATATATATGAATGAAAGTATTTTGTGTTATCCTCTATGCATCATCTTTAATCTTCAAGAATTTTTCAAATGTTGATGTGTGCCGTGACATTTTTGTGTTCCTTACGTGTATAACGGTAGGTAGGAGTAAAAGGAACCTAACCAAGTGTTAACATTTCTAGGGTCGGCTAACTATTCCCCAAGTAGTGAGGGGAGGGAGTTTATTATAAGGATTCATTGGGGTCAACGCTTTAGAGTCGAGTAGGAATGAATACTAATCTAGGTTTTCTAAGTGTAGGGATATTAATTATTTCTAGTCGAAATGTTTACTCGGTATAAGGGTGCATCGTCGTCTACTTTTTGACAAAGAATGTATTTATTAAGAATCTTTGAATCGTTAGATTTGTCAAGTTCGCACAGTTTTTAGTACCTAAGGATTCTCGATGGCACACTTTTGTAGGCTTAAGCCTTATGTTGTCAGTGTCACCTAGAATTCTTATGTGTCTGTTAAGGTCTTAGCCATACATGGGGGGAGCATAGATGTACTTACTTGGTGGCAGAGGGCCGTAATGTACTTGTTTGACCTAACTTAAGTCGTCTCACTAGGTTCCTCCTTTGCCTTTCTTGGCCTGGGGGTCGCCTGACTTGAAGACTCAAGGTCACCTTCCTAATCATGGGGTTAATCTTTTAACCCAGGGCGGGTCATTCTAGTGACCCGGGGGTTAGTTTTATAACATGTGACTAATCTTGTAGCCTAAAGCTGTTGATCGGGTCATCCTCGTGACTTGGGGGTTAGTCTTGTTACCCGGGGTTAATCTTATAGCATGAGATGGAAGGTTACGTCCAGCTTATGGTTCAGAGTCATCCTCATGACCAGAGGGTTCGTCTTGTAACCGGGGGCTAATCTTATAGCTTGAGGCCATCGGTCGGGTCATCCTTGTGACCCGAGGGTTAGTCTTGTAACTTGGGTAAGGTAGTTTTAACTACTGTCGACCCTACATAATCCAGACCATTCTATTAGTTAGAGTTGCAATCTCAATTTCATTGATAATATCTTTTCAGATGTTCTACATTCTATGGTGGTGGTAAGGGCTCCCCTTGAATAGTCTCGGCATGGTAAGTCCCGGGTCTATTACATTGTGTCTCCCGGTACGATCCTTCCCAGTTTGGCTTTAACTTTTCCTCAGTTGGGTCTTCCGTTGCTAGTGTTACTTTTCTGAGGACCAAATCCTCAACAACGAATCTCCTTTCTTTGACTTGGGAGTTGTAATACTTGGCCATTTTTTGCTTATAGACTACTACTCATAAGGCAGCTTCATCTCGCTTCTCCTTTAATAAGTCGAGGTTATTTCTAAGGCCCTCCTTATTCTTTTCGGGGTCGGAGTTTGTTGTCATGTGTGTAGTCATCCTGATTTCCATCGGTACTACCGCCTCGGTCCCAAAGGTTAATGAGAAAGGCATCTCCCCTATAGAAGTTCTTATAGTAGTGTGGTAGGCCCATATGACGCTCGGTAGTTCCTCGGGTCAAAGGCCTTTCAAACTTTCGAGCCTCTTCTTAATTAATTTTAGGAATATCTTGTTCGTAACTTTCACCTGGCCATTGGCTTGGGAGTGAGCTGGTGAGGAGAAGTGGTTTTTGATGCTGAGCCCTATGAAGAATTCTCAGTATCAGGTATTATCGAATTGCTTCCCATTGTTGGTAATAATGACTCGAGGGATACCAAATTAGCAAATGATAGACTTCTAGGTGAAGTCCCAGATATTTTTCTCCATGATTCTTGTTAAAGCTTCAGCCTCCACCCATTTAGTGAAATAGTTGATTGCTACTACCAAGAATCTCATTTGTCCTTTCCCCCTAGGGAATGGCCCAACTATGTCGATTATCCACTGTGCAAAGGGCCACAACCTGATTATCGGGGTTAATTCTTCTGCCGACCTCTTAGGATAGTGGCAAACCACTAGCATTTATCACATCTTTGGGCAAGGAGGGTGGTGTCCTTTTGCATGAAGGGCCAATAGTACCCAGCTCTGATTGCTTTATGGACCATAGCTTTGCCACCCTAAGTGGTTCCCATATTTCCTCTTATGAATTTCTTGGAGTGCATAGTCATCTTTTTCCTTAGACAAACATCTAAGTAGGGGGAGAGTAAAACTTCTTTTATAAAGGACGTCATCGAGCAACATGTATAGACTAGACTATCCTTATTTTTTTACTTCTTCCTTAGATTCTGGTAGCTAGCCACTCTTCAAGTACTTTATGATTTAAGTAGCCCATTCAAGCTTGGGGTTGACCATGTTGACCTCCTTGTCCTCCTTCACTTAGATACTTGGCTGGGGAAGGTGTTCTATGTTGACTCCCTAGGCTAGGTCCCTAGAGGCAAATGATGCAAGCTTGGTTAACCTATCAACATCTTCCTTGTCCCCCCCAGGGGACTCGTTGTACGATGAAATGTCTAAATTGGGACTTCTCTTTCTCCATTATGGTGAGATACTATTTCATTCGATCATCCTTCGCTCCGTACTCTCCATGTACTTGTCCGACCACCAACTGGGAATTACTCTTAACTTTTACCTTCTTTGCCTTAAACTCACGAGCAAGGCACAACTTCGTGTTCATTGACTCGTACTCGGCCTCGTTGTTGGTCGCTTTAAACCTGAACCTTATGGCATATGTGAGCTTAACTTTCTCTGGTGTAATTAGGACAACTCCCCCTCCGGTGGCGATGTTGGTGGAGGATCCATCCACATGCAGGACCCATTCTTCTTGGTCGGCTTCTTCTTCCCACCCGCCTTGTGTCCCAGTCTTAGTGTCTGTTTCGTAGATGTTTTCAGCAATGAAGTCGGCAACAACTTGGCCCTTAAATGCTTCTTAAGGGCAGTACTCGATATCAAATTCACTTAATTTTATCTACCACTTTACTAGCCGTCCCGAGGTCTCAGGCTTGTGTAATATCGTCTTGAGTGGCTGATCCATTAGGACCCAGATGGCGTGGGCCTGGAAATAGGGTCTCAATCATTGACTAGTGATGACCAAAGCAAAGACCATCTTTTCTGCCCTCGGGTACTTTTCCTCTGCCCCCTGAAGGCTCTGCTAGTGTAGTACACAGGCACTTGCACTCCAACCTCTTCCCTTATCAACACCGGGCTTAATGTCATTTCTAATATCGATAGGTATACATAGAGCACCTCCCCTTACTTCGGCTGATTGATCATAGGTAGGTGGATGAGGTGGTTCTTAAGCTCGCGAAAGGCCCTGTTGCACTCCTTATCCCAGTGGAAGGCTTCCTTAGCAAGCGAAAAAAGGGTGAGCATTTATCAATAGCTCAAGAGATGAATCAGCTCAAAGAGGCAATCCTACTGGCCAGGCACTGAACTTCCTACGTGTTTCTGGGTGCTTGCATGTCAAGGATCGTCTTTACTTTCTCAGGATTAGCCTCTATCCCCCTCGAGGACACCATGAACCCGAGGAATTTCCCGACTGACACCCCAAAAGCACACTTGCTGGGATTGAGCTTCATTTTATGCTTTCTCAAGGTTTGGAAGGTCTCATTTAAGTCTGAAAGGTGTTGATCGGATTGAAGACTCTTCATTAGCATGTCGTCTACATACAGCTCAATCTTCCTTCCGATTTGGCCCTTGAACATCTTGTTGACCAGTCTTTGGTAAGTTGCCCCAGTGTTCTTCAGTCCAAATGGCATGACTCGGTAACAGTAGAGCCCCCGATTAGTGAAGGCGGTCTTCTCTTTGTTGGGCTCATACATCTTAATTTGATTATACCTAGAGAAGGCATCTATGAAGTTAAGGACCTTGTGGTCAGTTGTTGAGTTTACCAGAGTGTCAATCCTCGGGAGAGGAAAGTTATCCTTTGGGCAGGCTTTGTTTAGGTCGGTGAAGTCAATACACATTCGCCATTTTCCACTCGGCTTCCATACCATCACCACATTTGCTAGCCAGTCGGGGTAATAGACTTTCCTTATAAAACCGGCCATCAATAACTTCTCTAACTCTTCTGCAATTGCCTGATTGTATTTTGGAGTGAAATTTCTCTTCTTGTGTTTGATAGGCCTTAAGGCCGGGTCCACATTCAGCCTACGTACGGCCACCCGAGGATCTATTCCTGACATGTCATCATGCATCCAAGCAAATACATCCCAATTCTTGATAAGGAAGTCTCGTAGTCGAGCCTTGAATTCCCTTGATAGGTTTGACCCCACTCGGGATATTTCATTTAGCACGTTGGAATTGAGGATAATGTCTTCCAGCTCTCCTCTTGGGTCAGCTACTACTCAAGTCCTCTCATCTTGAACCTCTAGGCTATCAATTGACATGTTCTCTCTAGGGGCTGATTCTCCTTTGAGTGAAGCCATGTAGCATTCCTTGGCTATCACTTGATCCCCTTTAACTTCTTTGATTCCCTTCTCCAACGAGAAGCACATCAATAGATGATACGTCGAGATGACTGCCCTTAGTCTATTCAATGCAGGCCTTCCAAATATTGCATTATAGGCTAAGGGGTAGTCGACCACCAGAAAATCTATCACTTGGGTCATCTGATGTTCTCATGTGCTAGCTGTGACAGGTAAATTGACTGTTCTTAGCGGGAGTAACTGATCACCCATGAATCTCAACAATGGTGTTTAGACAAGACTGAGTTTATCTTGCTCGATTCCCATCTGATCAAAGGTAGAGAGGTACAAAATGTCTACTGAGCTTCCATTGTTGATGAGGATGTGATGCGTGAGGTAATTCAAAATGACTAATGTCACCACCAATGGGTCATCGTACGGTAGACTCACCTCCCGGGCGTCCTCTGCCGAGAAGGTGATGGGCGGGTCCCCTGATTTGAGTTACTTCCTTGGCCTTTCTGTCATCATAAGTTGCTGATCCCTTTCTATATGGATCTGCCTCACGTATGACCTCCTTGCTGAGCTGGACTCTCCTCTCCTTGCAAAGCCTTCGACTATCACTCTTATTTCCCCAATTGGCCCTTCATGTCTTCTTTCTTCTCGGGTTGGAGGGTCTCAATGGGTGTTCTTGTGTCTAACCTGAAGCTACCTTATGATAAACCTCTGTAACCGGCCTCACTGGATTAGGGCTTCTATTTGATCATTTAAATCAAAACAGTCATTAGTGTCGTGGCCATGGTTTTGATGAAAGTGATAATACTTGTTGCGGCTCCTCTTCTCTGGCAGGGCACTGATTCTCTTAGGCTATTTAACACTTGGGTCATCCCTGACGTGGACAAATACCTATTCCACAGGTGCATTAAAAGGAGTGTAGCTCTGAAACTTACTCGGGGGAAGGTTGACTCGTGGTCTGATCCCATGACCTCTGCCGTCCTCTCTTCCCCGGGTGACTCGGTCTTCTCGGGGTGCCTGTTGCTATTCCCTCTTCCTTTTGTTGTGTTGCAGATTGAACCCGATGTCTCGTTCTCACCTAGCATTGAGGGTATCTTCAGTGTTCATATGTTGTTGTGCCTTTACCATGGGGTCGGCCATCCGGGTCGGGGGATTCTTGGATAGAGAGAACAGGAACTTAGAGGGCATTAGGCCCACCATCAGGGCTGCCACAATTATCCTTTCATCAGCATCATCAACTTGTAGGGCCTCCTTGTTGAATCGGGACATATAGTCTCGTAACGACTCCCCTTTGTTCTGTTTAATGTTCAAGAGATGGGTTGTAGGCTTCTGGTGCCTCTAACTGCCAATAAAGTAGCCAACGAATTGTCGGCTTAACTCTATAAAATTGGATATGCATCCAAGCTTTAGCCGGCTAAACCAAACCCTGGCGGGTTCCTTGATCGTGGTTGGAAATGCCCGGCACATTATTTCGTCAAGTGCCGCCTAGAGGCTCATGTACGTCTTGTAGGCCTCTAACTGATCGAAGGGGTCCTTACCGCCATCAAACATTTCCATTTGCGGTGGCTTAAACTTGTCAGGGAGGGGACAAGCCATTACCTCCATGGTAAAAGGATGATCTGTTCTCCGGATGAGCTCATTGATGGTGGCCAGGGCTTTGCCTTTTAGTGCCTCCCTCATCGATGCCATCTCGTTCCTCACGTCCTCCATCTTTTCCTCTTAGGATCCTAAGATGTGAGTTCTTTCTTCATGGCGACTTTCTCAAAATCGGGACGCCGAGGTGCTCTCGTCTTCATGTACTTGGTCCTAGCTCCGGCCTGGAGGGAAGTGAGACCCTGGCTGCCCCGCATCCCCATTGCCTGGTGCGCTTCTCCGGCCTCTCAGCTCTAGTATAATCTCCTGATTTTGCTCCAACAACAACTACATATTTGTCGTTGTCAGCACCCAAATTTTGACTCGGGTCATATGATGGCATAAGGACAACATAACAACATTTAGACATCAAGACTTTAAGCACCCTTGGCTTAGGAAGAACAAACCTAGACTCTAGGAGGTTAGGTATTCCCAAAGAGGTCTTTCCAGATGTTCCAGTCGCAAATGAATCAGTTAAAGCACCTTATTATACCCCAAAAACACCATTTTAAGATAAACCCTAATCTCTCTCAAAAGCATCAACAGGACTTTGAGGGTCCACATTTTAGAGCCACATTCAAATCATCGGTAAGTTTTTCACCTCCTGTAAGCCTTTCTCCAATAAAGCATCACAGATGGAAAAATTACCATTTTGACATTCTGCCTTCAAAAGCTCAATATTCATATTTGTCATCCAGATCACTCAATCTCTCCACCTATATAAACCTTCTTATCATGAAGTATCACAGGTAAAGAATTCACATTTTCACCTTTTTCCGCCCACAAGCAAAAAAATTACCATTTTACCCTTTCTACTTAAAGAACTACCCTTAGACCCTCAAAGGATCCCCGACGCCTCTCCCGCAATCCAGATGATGTAATTTCAGAACCTATGCACCCCTGAGTCTCTCTTCTTTGAAGGATTCATCACAAGTCAGTACTACTCAAGAACAACAACAACCAATTTCTCAACCTGTGATAACCCTGACCAAGAAATGACCCCTGTAAAAACTCTTAGAGATTTATCCAATCTCCGAATCCAAAAAAGTCAGTGAGCATACCTCGACCTTGGCCTTAGCTTTAAATCTCCAGGTCTGAGATGAAAATTTCAAAGTATTGAACCTCTGAAAAATCTCAAATCTTCTCCAAAAGGTCAAAAAGTTGGTTTGAGATGAAAATTTCAAAGTATTAAACCTCTGAAAAATCTCAAATCTTCTCCAAAAGGTCAAAAAGTTATTTTTCCACATTTTACTCTTATAAAGCAAGAATATTCTCCAGGCCTCCAAATTAGGATTAGTTGGTGTCCATTTCTTCATAATCGCAAGGCCTTCAAGAAGCTAAGGAGTAAAGGTTTTCATAAAATCTATCTACCAAGATTCCCTCGAAAACTCCAAAAAGCATGACAAATCAGCTCTAAAAATCAGGTGCTCGAATAACTCCCAAGAGTGCACCTAAAATAAAAAATTCAGATACTTAGTGGACACACCACCATAAATTTAGAGCCATGAGACTATTAGATCCATGCTAATTTATAGAAAATCCATGGCCCAAACAATCATTTATGCCCAAATCCCGAAAAAATGTATTTTATCTGTATTTGGCACGCCAAATGCCCTTAAAAGTTCTCCTGAACTTATAATGCAGCAAGGTCAGGGCTATTTTCTCATAAACACCCTTGTCCTTAGAAAAGCATTTCACAAACCCCTGATTCAGAAAACATCTGGTCATTCAATTTTACTCAGCTTCAAGTGGCTACAGAAACCTAATTTGTTCAAGCGACTCTGTTTCGAAAAACCCTCGATGATTGTCCGGGAATCCAACAACCAATCTCTCAACTTCTGTAGCTCTAAGATTCCTCAGACTTCAAATCTTCTGAATATGGCCTGAGGTGGCATTTTATCGAAGAACTAGCAGCATCCCCTGTACAATTTTGTCAAATTGCTCAAAAAATGGTTTTTGACCTAATTTCCTACTCGAGTACTGTAATCTTATGTAGTCAGAAGCTATGAATCACTTGGATTTGGGAGCATCTATCCTTGGGCCACCCTCAGATCAACTTTACCATCTTGCCCTTTTAATTTACATCTAAGAGCTTTTATTACCAAAAACCTTGATTTTACCCCCTTACTTTTCGTAATTTGGTTCTGATTGGACCAGTGTGATCGAAGCATCTGGAACATCTGAAAATAACACTGATTGGGGTGAATTCTAAGTATGGGAGCTCATACGGAGTGACGCCAGCGAGAGGGTTTGAAAAGATAAAAAATCAAATATTATGTCAAATGAGCTAAAGATGAGATATTTTGCATTAAATACATCCTCATCTTTAGCCCATTAATTGTGGCCTTTGGATTAGAATCATCTGATTCTCTCTCTCACTCTCCACCCTAGGATCTTGTAGATGAATTTTAAATCCCTATTGAATCCCCCGCAGTCTCCCATCAAGCATCTTTGACCCTCCCCTTTAGATTTGAACCTAATGGGAGCATGCTAAAGGGCATCTCCCATGTCACCTCCATAGCTACCTCCATCCACCCTCAATAGCACACTTCTTATCTCACCCTCCATTGAAGTAGCATAAGCTTCATCAAGCCACCCAATTGGCCATGTCAGCCATCCATGCTTCTCCCTCCAAATCAATCTCAACCCCTCACTTAGATTCAATCTTAGCCCTCTACCTAGTTTAGGATAGGGATCATCCTAGCCCTCCATCTAGCAACCTTTATCCCTTCATCCAACCATCCATTCCATGGATTTGAGGCTATAAATAGCCCCAAATTCATGGTGAATAGGGTTGGTAAACAAAAAATCCTAAATCTAAGAGAGAAAAGAGGAAGAAGAAGAAGAAGAAAAAGGTCATTTCAGCCCAACCCTTGGCAAGGTAATCCTAAACCCATGCTTAGATCATCTCCCCCTTCAACATATGTGAATTTTGATTACTGTTATGTTGTCTAATTTATGCTAGAGCACTGCTCTAATTTGGGTACATGGTAGAGGCTCAACAGCCTATACTTACCTCTATTTTTTACCCTTTTTGGTGTTGAATTTCATGGGATTCTTGTAGAGGGCAGCTTGAGCCCAAATTTTACTATGTTAGACTAGACATATGTAAGATGTTGCGTATTTAATTTCATGAATTTTAGAGTTGTGGAAAGCCTCGAGATGGGCCCCTAAACAGACCCAAAAACTAGGTCTTTTGAGACCTAATTTTAGGGAATATTTTTTAATTTTATTGTGAATTTTCTATGCATGATCTTGAGCCAAAGTATTTATATGTTGTTCCTCTATATCTCCTCTACTAGCATGCTTAATTTTAGGATTTTTGAAAAACCCTAAAGGCTCCAAAATCGAGAAATCTAGTTGTTGGATTTTCTCCCAGTAACTAAAACTTGTTTTTTTTTTATGAATTAAAAAATAGGCGTTGGATAAACAGGCATCAAGGATAAAAATAGGTGTAGAGATCTAGGACGCACCCTAGGGAGCCCTGATTTTTCCTAAACCTGTCCCAAGGCTTTTTTGACCCTTGTGAACCATCCCTGTGCATTAGCACCTCTGTGGGCCCTTATTTTTGTCCCAAAGCCTATTTTCTCAATAAACAGGCATTGAACATAAATTCAGGTGTTAGGATGGTTTTCAGGCATCAGGCTTGGGTCTTAAAAATAACATTTTTTTCCAAAATTAGCTAAGTATGAGTCTGCCCTAGGGTAAGCCTTAAGACCCAGGAGAGACTCCACCCCTTCAGGCCCCATATGGGTGGCCCAAAAACCCAAACTGGCTACTGATTTTACACCCAACGCCTATTTTTTCCCCTGAATTAAAATTCAAGCATTGAACAAATAGGCATCAAAACTAAAAACAAGCGTTAGGTCTGTAATAGATGACTGCAAGGCCTACTTTGGGAGATTATATTAAAACATGTTTATTTTTTATTTTTTGTCATCACAGGAAAGGATGCAGGAAGCATCTGTACCATCCACTGAGACTTCATCTAGCTCCTTGCTAGATGATGCAGTATCTTAGGCACTCAGTCCTGAGTGACTAGGGAGAGTACGCGGATGTGGGTTAGGGGTTACACCCTCTAGTTTGAAGGTTGTCTGTCACAAGAGTCAGAGGGAAACACATCTAGAGGAACAACTTCAGAACTTGACAAATGTGGTGGAGGCGATGAGAGTTGAGATGGAAAGTAGGAGGTCCTAGAGACTAGGTTCTCACATGGACATGCCTGCGGGTTCTAGTTCAGCTTGTTGTGAGGTAAAGTTGAATAGTTTACATCTAATTATATTTTTTTTAAATATAAATCTAACCATTTTTATAATATTTTCAGCCTAACATCAGCATCAAGAAGAGGTGCTTATAATTAAATTGGGATGGGAAAGGCCAAGTTGTTGCAAGAGGTGAAGTAGTAGGGAAGGATCCCGGTGAAGTGGTGAACGATAAGGTTCTTGGACCCAGGTCATGGAAGGTATGGATCGAGACTCTCTTTGTTAATGATGTTAAACTCTTTCGGGATCCTGGGCCTCTTGATCTGGCTTTTCTTGATGGACAACCATTTGTCTGGCCATATAAGTTCATCTAACCAAACCATCAGTGACTCTTGGTGCAGGTAATCACTTCTTATTCCTCATTCTCTTTTCATATGTGTTTATCTACCACCTTTGATGCTAATTACACGTACTTATTTGGAAACTATTAGAAGAGTTAACCTTATCATGTGATATTGTTTGGAAACCTACAAAGTATTTTGATGCTTAGAAACACTATAATGTTGAATGCTGTCATAAACCTGTTCTGTTGGAACTTATTGCTTTGTACTTACC
>JAOXJP010123909.1:0-13778 GCA_025762735.1 Platanus orientalis | reverse complement strand
GCCACCTCACCCCCTTGATCCCCACTATAAATACCCCCCAATTCATGGAGAAAATGGGCAAACATCCAAAGAAAAGGAAAGAAAAAGAAAGATAGAAAAAGAGAAAAAGAAAGAAAAAAAGGAAGAAGAAGAAGGGGACCACACAGCTATGTAGGTCCCCTCCCTCTCCCCTCTTTTAAGTTTAAATATACCCCCCATGTTTCGATGACCCCACACCCATGCACCCTTTAGTGAAACATGGGGGAGACAATTTTTTTCCTCCCTCTTTTGCTATTTTTCTTTATAGGCTTTCATATGAAAACAATGTTTTTGTTCTAAAACAAGAGTGATGACTAGTGACTTAGGCTATATGTCATTGATTCTTGGACCTACTAACATGCCTAACTTAGGTCCATAAGGATGATACTTGACTCTAAGAATGTGTCTCATTCTCTCCCTTAAAACAATGTACTTATACATTGTAAAAGAGTAATCAGCCCCAATGTTTGATTTTTTATTCTTTGTATAAAATGAATCCAGACTTGATTATTTTTTCATTGTTTAACTAGTTAATTTAAACATATAATTTAAATTTTGTGATTATTTTTATCATGTTTTATTATTTTTTATGCTATTTATTTGTAAATATATGTACTACTGTCCAAAACCTGTCCTTAGGAAGCTACTTATCTTGTTTATATCATAACTCTGTGTAGATATTGAATCTGGGCTTTAAATTTGAACTAAGAATGCATACCTCACCCCTTGACATCCTTACCAAAATTGGGACCTACCCCATTTCTAAATCTCGAGAAATGGGTACCATAATCTTGCCTTCACTATGAAAACTGTGTTGAATACACAGTATCCATCCCTTTGAGAAAATCTAAAGGAGGGTCCCACCTAATCTCCAAAGGTTGGTCTTACTCAGAGACCTCTCTGAGGTAGCCACCCACCCCCTTGAAAAGTCCTAGGGTCAGTGGACTTAAGGCGATGGCCCAAAAATCTAGAAAATGGTAGCTAGATTTTAAAAAAAATACACAGTTCGCTTACTCTTTCATTCTGTGAAAGATCAAGCGTACCTTGGTCTTTTAGGCATACCAGAATGGGAAATTTCTAATTCACCCTTAACTCTGTGTTAACTCATAAAGAACCCTCAGTCTTTGTGAAACATCTCATTTGAGGCTCCAGTTTACTTGACATGTCATCAAGGTCAAAGGGGACCCAATTAAGGCAGTATGCCTGATCTTTCATTCTGTGAAAGATCAGGCATACTTGTATTTTAGGCATACCCTGACTATTTTAGGCATACTTGATTAAAATGGCATCTATTTCTGTCCCTAGGTCTTTAGAAATTCATAGTAACCCATAGACACATGAAACTGCTAGAATACACCTTAATATTCTTGAATCTGGAATTAACTCCAAAAGTCAAGTGGGACCCAACCAAGACAATATACCTGAACTTTCACTTTGTGAAAGATCAGGTGTATGCCTGAAGGATCAGATGTATGCCTGAAAGATAAGGTGCACTGGCATAAATTTTTTCTTAAAACCCTTATTTTTGTTCACTGTTTAATGGAATTTTAAATATTGTTAGGTCAGAGGAGCCACCCTAAAAAAATGGGTGACTGGGGTGCCTAACACCTTCGCCAATCACAATGAAACAACTTACCCATAACTTTGAAAAACCAGATCAGTTAAAGAGTTAACCCCAGGCTTGAGTGCCTAGCCCGAATACCAAAAACCCTTATCATCTCTTCCCCAAGAAAGGAGGCAGGGGTCTTATTCTGCCTGTAAAAACCCGAGTTGGTGGCGACTCCCAAAACCAAAGCCCAGAGGCCGATCCAAATCAGCCGTGCATGGTTCTTCTCCAAAGTGGGGCGGGTAAACCTCTCCGGTCTTTTCGTGATGCCCACAAAATGGCAACTCTGCTAGGGATTAAACTATTTAACCTTTTTATAGATCGCATTTAAAATTTCATTAAGCATTCTTTTATTTATGCTTTCATTTCATTATGTAAAGCTTGTGTTCACATAGATTATAAAGCATGTCATTAGTTAGTGGGATATACTTGCATTCAAACTATATCAAACTTGCATCTGAGGATAGAAAACATTCTTACATTAATTTTATGACAGTTTGAACTAGCTATTAGGACCAAGATCCACATTTAACAAATTGCTTGCAAAAACATGTTTGATTTCCATCATTATTTCTTATACGAGTCCATAAGATACGTCATATCATTCATATATTGCATGAACATCATAAGCCTTATATCTGTTCAATACCCACCAATGGACCGACATTGGCAAATATTTAGGATGAGGGACAATGCTTGAACTGTGGTTGCTATGTCAGTGCGGTCGGATTGAGTAACCCAACCCAGTCACTATTCCCAAGATCTGAGCAATCAGAGAAGTGTTTAGACTGGGAAACCTTTTAGAATCTCTCTAATAAAAATTTTTATGCATATCATTCATTTTAAAGTTATGTAGGGTACTTGAATAAATTAGAGGGCTAGAAGTAGGACTTGTTTGCCGTTGTATTTTATTTGATTGCTTGCATGAGTTACTATTAGAAACAATAATTCATGTCCAACATTTTTCCAAAAAAAAAATTCTTTATTTTTATAGATACTTAGAACATTTCCGGATTTATGTATATGATTAATCTTCCCATTTCACCATTCACCACAAACTATCAAAGCCAAATAAACAAAGAACCTTTTTATTTCATTCCATCTCTTTTACAAAATTGGCACATCTTCCCAAACAACAAAAAAGTACAAATCCCTAACTAGTAGGTCCTCTCCTCTCCTCTATGTCAACTGACTCAGCCACCCCTTTGAGGGTTTTTGACCTACATGCTTCCTCCTATAGGCTAACCCCAAACTTTGCTCTCCTCTGGGTGTAGCCACCCCTTTCCCCTTCTCCTGAGGCCATACTGTCTCTAACACTACCAAGCCTCCCACATCTCCCTGATTTGAAGGGAGTGCTATCTCTGCTACTACCAGGGCATAACTATCATCCCTAACCTTTGTCTCTACCCCTACAACAATGAGGGCATCTCTAGCAACCTCTAGATTTGCATCAATCTCAGCCTCGATTGGCACACTCTTTGTACTCTCCAAGCCCGCTGCTGTGGCTTCCCTAGAACTAGGAGGTCCCAGGTCGGTTGTCTTCTTCCTCAAAGATTGTCCCCCCAACTGAAATCAAGATCACCAAATAGATTAGAAATCAAAAAATAATAAGTTAAAAACAAAATAATAAAAACAAAAACAACCTTAGTGATGCAGGTTCTGTATCTCCGCCTCTGAGAAGTGAGCTCCTCCCCCATGTCATGACACACTTGCATCACCAAGGCATGTGACCAAGCTAACATCTTAAGAACTCCCGTAAATGCTTCTCGAGACACCTGACAGAGGAAAAGATAATTAAACAAACAAAAGTGAGAAAATAAAAGGTAAAAAAACAATAAAATAAAAAATACCTCTGTCACTGAAGGGGGAGGAATCCATTCCTCTGGTACGGTGCTAACTGGAAGAGGCAGCTCCTGTACCCCACCTCTTGCATCGGTCACTGAGATCATCGTAGGGAGCATACCCAACAAACTCTTGATTGAGGCTCCCTCACTTGGAACCTTCCTCTTTCTCATTCTCCTCTCAGAAGCTAGTACCTCCTCCCTTTAGGGCATAACCCCAGGTTGCCTAGCCGGGCTATGACCAGCCTATTAAAAGCAAAAAATAAAGACAATTAAAATTAAAAAAAAAAACTTAAGTAAAATAAACAACAAATTAAAATAAACAAATGAACATACATCTCCCTCAACCGGACCTCCCAAGGGCCCGCAAGTCTAAGTGGCCCACCACTCAGAGTAGTTTAGGTTAGGAAGCAGGTAGGGGTCTATAGGCTCACCCACTTTCCCTATACCCAAAGCCCCCTTTAGACTTGATCACATTGGGAAGAGGACCAGGCACTACAAACCTATCAAGAGAGGCGAACTACCTAGAACACCTCTCCCTAGGTACCACTCCACCTCCCCAGGGCTAATAGGATCACCCTGGACATCGACTAGTATAAGGCAACTCGGAACTCCTGAGCCAGATCCCCACTCAACCCCCAAGACTGCCCAAGGATCCCAAGTAACCTACAAACAAAGCAAATGTTAGTTAAAACAAACAAACATAGTAATAAATCATTAACTAAATAAAACTTTATCTGGGCAACAGTGATTTGGTATAATTCCCTCCTAAACATGGGAATAGATTTTTGTGCCGTTAGGCGAGTGCTAGAGGTCTTCCACCTCTCAACACAAGGTATGAGAAATAGAACTCTCCCCTTTCTACGAGGAGCTAAGGAAGTCAACCTCTCATAACACCAAACCTGCAAAGAAAACAAAGAAGACATTAATCAAATAAAGATAAAAGGAAAAACACCACAAAAACAAAAAAATACGAGTACTTTACCTCCCATAGAAGGTGAAGGCCCGTTTTCTCTCCATTGGCAACCTCACTCATATTGGAGTACATCCACCCAACGATAGATCTACCCCAACCAAAGGTCTGAACCTTAGATAAGTTGTCTTAGGTAGGGAGAAAGTTGAAGAAAATCTGGCCACTCTTCCCACTGAAGACAGACAACATAAACATATAGAGGAGAAAGGCTAGGACTGAGTAATCAATCTCCTCCCCTAAGCTCTTGTCCATAGCCCAGATGTACTCCTTCTTGAACCAAGAAGACAAGACTCCTCTGAACCCTTTGTCAAAAGAAATGGGTTGTTGCCCCAAACACCTCCTGATCATCTCTTGAGAAGGCATAAGCTCATAAGGAGGGGGGTCACCCCTCATAAGCAAGCAGGTCAACATGTAAAAGTCCGACGGGGGCAACCCTATCTCCCCCATAGGTAGATGGAAGGTGCAGGTGATGGGAGACCACCTCTTTGCCAGTGCCATCAACAAGGCTTTGTCCACTTTCATTAGTGGAATGCTCAAGAAAGGCCCAAACCCCATCTCATTAACTTTGGTTTGTGCCTTTCCGCAAAGATGCTTCCACATCATAAGAACCCCGAACCAAGACCCATGGGTTTGTACATTGTCCCTATCCTATAAAAATAATAAACAAACAAATGCAAATGAAATAAACATATACAATAAACTAACAAAACAATGAAAATCACAAAACAAAAATTGCACAACTACTAGGGTATGCCTGAATCACTTATAAACCTAAAATACCTAGTATGCCTGAATTTGAATGCATATCAAGATCAACCGTATTGGGTAAATTCAGGCAACATAGACAGGTTCAAGCGTATTTCTTCTAAAATTTTATCAAACAAGCAAAAACCCATAAAAAATAAAAAAAGAACAACAAAATAACTTAGCAATACAAAAATTGCAAATTAAAATTTAAAAAAAAAACAAAAAAGGGGGTTAGGGTTACCTCATCTATGGGTAGGTTTTTCCATAGGGCCTTTTCATGAGAAGGAAGAAGAGGGTAAGCCCTTGTTGATCCACTTGCACTCACTGTGTGGATTAGATTAATAGAAAAACAAGGGGGCAAAATTCTTCTTAGGGTAGGTTCTCCATCGTACAAACAATTTGAAAAATATAAAAACAAACAATCAATTTTCAGGCATTTAATTTTAACCTAGGGTTATAGTACTCCTGAACGTTCTATACGCTTGAACTTTAACTAAGTTAGT
Organism: Platanus orientalis; assembly: GCA_025762735.1. Lineage (NCBI taxonomy): Eukaryota > Viridiplantae > Streptophyta > Magnoliopsida > Proteales > Platanaceae > Platanus > Platanus orientalis. The sequence goes on along the minus strand of JAOXJP010123909.1, from coordinate 8,090 downwards.
TAAAGTTCAGGCGTATGACAGAGATTAGGCATACTAGCCTAACCTTAAAAAAAAAAACAACAAAAACACAAACAAAAAAAACAACAAAGAGGAAACAAAAAAAGTAACAACAATAAATAAATAAATAAATGAGAAAGAAAAAGAGACTTTAGGAGATTATCTTCACTATCCTTTCAACTTTTTATTAGATTGAGGTTGGAAAAAAGTTGGAGATTTCTTAGACCTAGCTAAGTACAGAGCTTTCACATTAACAGTCTTAGGTCAACTCCTTTTATCTCACAACCAACATCAAATCAACGGAGTTTTGTATAGCATTTTAGGACAACTGTTTGAGGGAAAGACATTGGCCCCCATGATTATCGTGGAAATCACATCCAGTCTATCTCATTATACTCGGCACCACAAAGGTCGATTACACGGCTACCCAACTTTTCTACAAGCCTGGATTCGGGGACATATCTCTTCATTACCTTTGTCTATCCCCCATCAAATCCCATATGTTTCAATCCCTTCAGGGAAGAAAGGAACAGTAGATTACCAAAAACTCATAGCTAATCTGTCCACCAAACATATCACTTAGAGACCTAAATGGCATAAAGCTCACTATCCACATTTGTTCTGAGAGAACCGCACATACATGATCCTCACAGGGCTAGACCAAAGCACACCTTATGTGCTAGTCCGGGTGCTTCGTTAGTTGACTCTTCATCAGGACTTGTTTAACTTTGCCACCACTTATAGAGATGTTTGCAAACTTGATAATAAGACACCTCATTCAATCTGATCTCAGCTAACTGTCATTTGGGATAGTTCACATACTCGAGTACCAAGGCATCTTCCTTTGGTATCTACCAAGACACCTGAGATGTCGCCTCCTTATGATTCATGGATTCACAACCTCATATCTGCACAATCATCAAGTTCAACCACTAATCATCCGAACAAGAGAGTTCGATCTGATGAACCTTCCACTTCACAAGGTGAACCTTCTCACATAGAAGTAAAGTTAGAGAAAGCTCTACAAAATCTAACAAATGAGCAAGCCCTACAGCGTCAGACATGTGCAACCCTCAAGACTACCCGGACTACCCTCAAGGATGTTCAGGCATCTCTCGAAGCTGAGTTCAACCTTCGGGCTGAGGTCAAAATCTCAAGAGACACCCATCAGGAAGCAAACAACACCATAACTGAGCTTGTTGACACTTTAAGAGGAGAACTCAATGATGTGAGGATCTCCCACACTAACCTAGACAATTAACTGTGACATAGCAACACCATTGCCTTCCTACAAACACAATGGAGACTAGAATGGGTTCAGAATTTGCGAAATAAAAATTTCTCCTTAGGCTATGAGCCAGTCGAAGCTCTACCACCACCTCTTAGAGTCCCAAGACTCTAGACTATGTATTTTTTTCTTTATGCTTTATGTAAAAGGTCTGTGTACCTTGTTTTTGTAATAGTTAATGTACTTTGTTTACAACCGCTCGTACTATATGTAAGTCTTATTCTGTTTTCAAAACTTGAATTCAATAGTTGGATATGAATGCATTTGTATGATCTATCATTTGTTTAAATATTTCTGGCTTAAACATATATAAAATCAAAAGTCACGACTCTAAATAATAATAATATGTTGCCAACAAAATTGCACCTACTGAGACTAGATTGCAGAAGAAGAAGAAGAAGGCATAATCCCGCATCACCATGGTAGGAGAACCTCCACGAACGACTAGTATTCCATCTTCCACAGCTCCCAAGAATTCAACCATAACCCCTCCCCATTCTCAAGTTGATTATAGTGATCAACAGATACCACGACAAAAAGATGAACTAGAAAGGTTGCTGAAAACCTTTATGATCAAATGTGGAGTGTCTTCCTCATCCTCTTCACAAATTCCCCCTAACACAAATCCAAACCTCTATCCCTCTCCAAAGTCAGTGATATACCTCCACAGAATTTGAGAAGGTACTCCATGAGTACCTGAACACCACAGGAGGTCCCCAAAATCCTCCCTGGAGTCAATATCCGTCCATTGAGCCTTTGCTGAGATAATCTCAAAACTCAATTTTTTTAGGAAACCAAGAAAAGCCACCTATCTTCACCACCACCCCCAAACTTGTTACCACCAAGCTTCAAGACTTGGAGGAAGGATGCATAATAGAGCATCAAAGCAAAAAGGGGAAGGGAATCTCAATATCTTCACACTCTAATTAGACTGAGGCCAAAATAACCAAGATGGCTAGTGAGATTAAGCTTTTGAAAGGGGGACAGTTCCTGTTGAACATGGACTTTGAAGACTTACATTTGTACCTAGGGGTAACTTGCCAAGTAATTTTCAAATGCCTGACATGGAAATATATGATGGCACAAGGTGTCCCAAAATGCACTTGAGGACGTACTGCAATGCCATGTTCCAGTGAGGACAAGATGACAGAGTCCTAGTTTAGATGTTTCCAAGAAGTTTGGAGAAAGACGCGACCAAGTGATTTATGGGTTAAGACAAAAGAGATGTAGGTACCTGGAGAACTTTGACCAGGGTCTTCCTTGAGTATTTTCTATTCAACCTAGAGATGCTACCCACTCGAGAAGAAATAGAGTGGAATGCACCCCCAAGACAATGAAGGGATCGGAGACTATGCCTACCATTGGAGGTAGAGAACGACCAATTTGAAACACGCAATGTTAAAAGAAGATATGATCTCTACCTTCCTAAAAACCTTGGGTCCAACATACCAACTAATGCTTTTTACTGCATCCATTGGTAACTTTGCCAAAGTCATTAACAAAGCCACCCGTGTTCAAGTAGCCATCAGGGCAGGCCTTGTGATAGAAACAACTACAGTTCCTTCAAATACAAGTTGAATAGTCCCCAGAAAAGTCACAGTAACTCATTCAGAGAGCAATGCTATGCAGACCATCAAAATACCAATACCCGTTCAGAGTAACGGATTCCACCACTAACTAGCAGTAAATTTCCTGACAATGGTACAACTCCCTATGGAAGCATAATCAAAACCACAACCCAAATTCATGTCTATCCCATTTGAAGACAGAAAAAAGAGAAGATTCACCCCTTACCTTATTCATATAAATATGTCATGGATTATCTCATGAATAAGGGGCTCCTACAACTTTTGGAGCCAAGACCCCCTCCTATCCATTGCCTCCCAAATATGATGCCACTAAACATTACCCATTCCCTGAAACACTAGGTCATCTCATAGACCAGTGTTTCACCCTCAAGCATTATATTCAAGACCTTATAAAAGAAGGAAAAATATCTTTTGGTCCCCCATAAAACAACCCACCCAATTCCAGCATCCTTTAGAACCCTCTTCCACCTCATCTCCCATCTAAGGGAACCAACATAATAGGGGTAGAGAATTAGAATTTCAACCCTGCAAGATTCATCACTAGAATTAGTGATGATAAACCCTGTTGACTCCACTTACCTCCCTATAGAAAAAATCTTATCCCTATGGGAAACCCCAAAAGAAGAACCCCTTTCATTACTCCCCTCGGATGATGAGCTAGAAGTCCCCATCATGGTTAAACCCTAGCCTGCTACTCCCTATATACCCAAACATTCTACATCCCCCCTCCACCACCAGAACCATTCCCACCATCCTTCTATACCTTCCCACACCCTATGCCTATCAACCACCATCCACAAATATGCTTTCCATTGTATACATTCCCCCACCACCCACAGAGCCATATGAGTATGACATGGTTCCTTATTATTATGAGGAGGGGCTAGTTGAATCTCACCTAGGTCTATCAATAGACAAGGTGGAAAACCTCATTGGTCTTATTACCTGCTCAGGCAGAATCATAGAACTGGCCATCACCAATCTGTGCCAGGATTTTTCCCAGGGGAAAGGGAAAATAGGGCTAGAGTCAAAGAAGAACAACAAGAAAAACTAGAACAAGAATTAGTTGAGTAGAAGATGATTAGAGAAGAGGAAGAGAAGAAAGAAAATGAGGTATTCGAGGCTGTAATCCGTAGGTCTCATCCATTTTTGGTAAAACAGTTAGCAAATACCCAAGCTAACATTTCTATCTTGGGGCTTCTAGTCACATCAGCTCCCCATAGGGACAAATTCCTGAACATCTTCAGAAAAACCTTTGTGGATTCTTTAATAACTCTGGACCGGTTAGAAAGCATGGTTGAAAGAATAGTTGTTCCTCAAGTCATCACCTTTGCAAAGGAGGAAATCCCAAAAGGGAATGTACACAACCAAACATTATATATATTTCAGCCCACCATCAAGACATGTGTATTCCTTTGATTCTAGTGGACAACGGGTCTGCATTGAACATATGTACCACAACTACCCTAGAATCCCTTTCTATCCCAGAACAAAGTCTCTATCTAAATTCATGCGACATCAAAACCTTTGACAACACCATAAGACAAGGTCAAGGTGAGACATGCCCCTCATCATAGAAGGGAGAATGTTCAATGTGTGTTTCTAAGTGCTCGACATCCCATCATCATTTACTATGTTACTAGCTGGGCAAACTGTGGATCCATCAAGCCAGAGCCATACCCTCTTCCCTTCATCAGAAAGTTAAGTTCATTGTTGGAGATGAAGTAGTGACCTCAACAGTACAAGGATGTCCTCACCATATCCGGTCAAAGGGTGTTGTAGGTGCAGAATCTCCAAGCACCAAGAACTACACATCTTACCAATTTGAGATGGTCTGCACCAAAGAAGAAGTAGAAGAATAGAAAAAGAAATCTGAGATCCTTCCCCTGAAGTTTAGAATGATGTCTAAGATGAGGTTCAATCCAGATAAAGGTTTGGGAAAGTATCTTCAAGGTAGAAAGGAACTAGTGAAAGCAGTCTAAAAACACTCTCAGATTGTCCTAGGTTTTAAACCAGAACTCAAACACTAGGGCAAGAAGTAAAAAAGGGTCAATTTCAAGGTCTCTGAGAAAACCACTATAGCCCCATAATATCTGGAAGATCTTGACCTTGAAGAAACTCAAGACCTCATTCCTCTATGGGCAACACCAGAAGTAAGCCAAGAAAATTCATGTGAAACAATTCCCTTGTTTATCCCTCCTCCTGAGGATTTCAAACCATCAGCTAGCCAAAACCAAGTCCAAGTATTTTGTCCACCCCACAATATTCTAGTGCATGTCAGCACATTCCTTCTTTCAGCAATTTGTCGTCTATCCCTGAGATTGGCCAGAGTTCTACTCCTGCCACCTCAAAAAATAGGGAAGACAATCTGATTTCCTTAAGTTTAATCTCCTTGCCATGTGACGTCAGGGAGACACTTCAACAAATAATTTCCAATGGAGAATTGGATTTAAATGAGATCGACCTCACCCAGGTCAACCAACCCGAAGGTGGAATCTTGTCAAGCATCCCAGAATAGCTTAGGTTCATGGTAGAAGGTTCGAATTTGGACCAGGTTGGTTGTTGAAGATCAACACTATGAAGCATAATCATTACTCTTTCTACATGTAGTTTCAGTTTCTCTTTTCATCCTATAAAAAGAACTACATATGACTTGATCCCTACCAACACAAATGTCAAAAGCATTTGACCAATGTAAATGTAAAAGATATGTAGACAACCAAAGACATAACTTCAGGTCTAGTCATTTTTTCAGAAACCTTTGTTTTCCTCTTTTGTTCATAACCCTTGTAAATAAGAACTACATGTGGCTTGATCCTGATAGACCAAAAGTTTTTTTAGCATTCAACCAATGTAAGAAAAGGTCAGGTATGTAGGCAGTCCGAGAAGTAACTTCAAGTTCAGCTGCTTGTTAAAAATATATATATATGTCATCCCTAAAAGATCAAGAACTATGCGTAGCTTAATCCTGACTGACCCCTCTTTCTTGCATCCAGTACATGAAAAAATGTCAGGTACGTAAGCATCCCAGAAATAATTCTGAGATCAACTACTTTCATTTTTTAGGTAATAATACCCCTTCTTCATTCATATTTTACAAAATTCTTTCTTTCTCAAAAAACTACTCAGGAAGAGTACAATTACACTAATGAGGAATTAATGCCAGAAGAAGTCACTGACGCTTTCAAATGTCAAGAAAATAGGACTTTTACCCTAGTCAACGACCTATAAGAAATAAATCTAAGGTCTGAGACTTCCCCCAAAATGGTAAAAATTGTGATCCCTAGTACATTGAAATTAGGACATGATTTTATATGTTTATTCCAAGAATTTATTGACATTTTTGCATGGCCTTATGAGGACATGCCTGGTCTTGACATTGACCTTGTTGTTCACAAACTCCCCATTGATCCAACCATGCTTCCCATTAAACAAAAACCTAGACATCTTTGACCTGAATGGTCACTTAAACTTAAAGAAGAAATCTAAAAACAACTTGATGCAGGTTCCCTACTTTCTGTTTCATAGCCCAAATGGTTAGCAAACAATGCCCCTGTCCCCATAAAGGACAAAAAGGTCTGCATGTGTATTGATTACCAAGACCTGAATAAAGCCAATCCTAAAGACAATTTTCCTTTGCCTCACATCGATGTTTTGATCAACAATACAATAGGTCATAAAATGATATCTTTCATGGATGGTTATTCTGAATATAACCAAGTCAAGATGACAGTTGAAGATAGAGAAAAGACAGCATTCACTACCCGTTGGAGCACCTTTCATTATAGTGTGATACCTTTTGGTCTTAAGAATGCTGGGGCAACATACCAAAGAACCATGACCGCCCTCTTCCATGACATGATACACAAAGAAATAGAGTTATATGTTGATGACAAGATTACTAAGTCTCACCATCACCAAGATCATTTAGGACACCTATGAAAGTTGTTCGTCAATTTGAGTTAGTTTAGGTTGAAGTTAAACCCAAACAAATGTATCTTCGAAGCCTTATAAGGGAAACTGTTAGGCTTCATCATCAATCAGAGAGGCATAGAAGTAGATGCTACTAAAGCCAAGGCCATCATTAAATTGTTAGCCCAACACACTGAAAAGGAGGTGTGCAGCTTTCTAGGCCATATTTAGTACATCAGCAGATTCATTACCCAATTGACCCCCATTTATGAACCTATCTTCAAGCTCTTGAAGAAGAATTCCCCAGTTGAGTGGAACAGTGATTGCCAGTTTGCATTCAAAAAACTTAAGAACTACTTGTTGAGCCCACCAGTGTTTATTTCTCTAGAACTAGACCGACCATTAATCCTATATCTTACGGTACACAACAACTCCATGGGTTGAATTCTAGGACAACACAACAAATCAGGGAACAAAGAGCAAGCACCTATTACTTAAGCAAGTGGTTCATTGATTATGAAACCAGATATATTCCTCTAGAGAAAACATGTCTTGCTTTGGTATATGCAACTAAGAGATTGCAGCACTACTTCTTGTCATACAAAGTCTTTTTGATCTTCCGAATGGATCCCATCAAATATCTGTTCGAGAAACCAGCCACAATAGGAAGGATGACCCGATGGCTCATGATGTTGTCAGAATTTGATATATCTTTCATTCCACAAAAAGCAATCAAAGAACAAGCCATTGTAGACTTTCTAGATGGCGGTCCAGTGGACAAAACCCTGTCTACCAGCCTTGATTTTCTAGATGAGCAGATATTGTACATTGAAGTAGAGATGACCAAGTTGCCAAGATGGAAAATATGTTTTAGTGAAACAGTTAATTAGAAAGGAAATGGTGTCGAAGCAGTACTTATATCTCCTATAAATGCCCTCATCCCCATTTTCATCTGTCTATATTACTCGTGCACCAATAATATTGCAGAATATGAAGCTTCCATCATCGGCCTAAAAGCTACTATTTACTTGGGTATCATAGAACTTGAAGTCTTTGGCTACTCAGCCCTAGTTATCTTCCAAGCCATCTGAGAATGGTTCATCAGGGAGGAGAGTTCCTAGATTATCATGACTGCTTGCAAGCCTTATCCAGAAATTTTTAATACCTAAGCTTTAGTTTGGTAGCTCGTGTAATTCCTAGAAGGGAGTGAATAAGATATCTATGACATTTCAATTCCTTTTTAATTAATTTCTTCACCCTCTTATGATTTACTTTAATTCAATTAAAGATGCAGCAAAAATTCT
>JAOXJP010123908.1:0-27775 GCA_025762735.1 Platanus orientalis | reverse complement strand
GGACATGAGAATCTTGAGAAGAAAAAGAGGATGACCCAAACTAAACAAGTTAAACTAAGAAAAATGTGGGTCAAGAAAGATGAACTCAAAAGTTTTGTAGTCCACATTGCTCTTAAAGCAACAAATACCTCACAATGGTATTTTGATAGTGGGTGCTTAAGACATATGACCGGTGACAAATCACTCTTCTCACACTATGTTTAAGGTAATGAAGGTAGTGTAGCTTTTGGTGATAGAAACATTGCCAAGATTATGGGCAAAGGTGTAGTTGAAATACCCAGAGTTCCAACACTAAGAGATGCTCTCTTAGTTGATGGCCTCAAGCACAACCTCCTAAGCATAAGTCAAATATGTGACTTGTGTTATGATGTAGGTTTCACCAAGGAAGGGTGTTACATCAAGAACAATGAGGAAGTTGTAGCCAAAGGCATTCATAATGGTGAAAATTGCTATATCTTTGGAAGTAGCACTCCAAACACATGTCTTATGACTAGATAAGATGGGACCAGTCTCTGGTGTCAAAGACTTGGACATATAAATTTTAGAGATTTAACTAAGATAAGTAGAAAGGACTTACTTCTTGGGATTCCCAAACTAAGTAAACAATAAAATCCCATATGTAGTGGTTGTCAATTAGGAAAACAAACTAGATCATCTCATAAAAAGTTGATAGACATAAGAACCATTAGACCACTAGAGCTAATTCATATGGATCTAGCCGGACCAACAAGAACTGAGGGCCTTGGTGGCAAAAGGTACTTCATGGTCATGGTGGATGATTTCTCTAGATATACATAGGTATCTTTCCTAAGAGAGAAATCTGAAGCATTTGATGACTTTAAAAACCTGTGTATCAAACTACAAGCTAAAAATGAACTCATAATTAAAAGAATTCGGAGTGACCATGGAGGTGAATTTGAAAATAGAAAATTCACTAACTTCTACAATGAATGTGGAATCAAACATGAATTCTCTACACCAAAAACTCCCCAACAAAATGGGGTAGCTGAAAGGAAAAACAGAATTTTACAAGACATGACAACTGTTATGCTGTATAGTAAAGACATTCCTAAAAGTTTTTGGGCTGAAGCTATAAACACTACTTGCTATACAAGCAATAAGGTGTTTCTAAGGCCTAACACTTCAAAAACTCTATATGAGTTATGGAATGACAACAAGCCAAACTTGAAGTACTTCAGAATTTTTGGAAGCACTTGCTATATATATCTTGAGAGATAGAGAAAACTTAGGCAAGTTTAACTCCAAAAGTGATGAAGGAATCTTCCTTGGATATTCACATAGAAGCAAGGCCTATAGGGTCTTCAATAGAAGAACCTTTACCATGGAAGAATCTGTCAATGCCAGTATTGATGATCAACTAAAGACTCAAACCAATAAGGAAGAAGAAAATGAAGAAAACTCTTAAAGTGAACTCAAATCACTTGAGAATGAAACCTTCAAAGACTTTGAAAGTGAGTTAGAAGAGCTAGACACTGATGAAGTGAAACACCCTAAGGAAAAAAAGATTAATTAAGGGACACTCATCAAAGGATATAATTGGAGATCCAAGCAAAGGTGTCAAAACTAGGAAACAACTTGAAAATCTTATCAGTCATGTGTACTTTACATCAACAGTTGAGCTTAGGAAAGTAAGAAAAACTTTAAATGATTCAAATTGGATCCCAGCTATGCAAGAAGAGCTCAATCAATTTAAAAGAAATGATGTATGATACATTGTTGAAAAATCAGAAGATAAGAACATAATTGGCACTAAATAGATTTTCAAGAACAAGATGGATGAGCATGGAACTGTTATTAGAAACAAAGCTCGCTTTGTTTCTAAAGGTTATGCTCAAATTGAAGGGATAGACTTTGAAGAGACGTTTACACCAGTAGCAAGACTAGAGTTAATCTGAATCTTGTTATCCATTGTATGTCATTTAAAATTTAAGTTGTATCAAATGGATGTCAAAAGTACACTTTTCAATGAAATACTTCAAGAAGAAGTATATGTGGAACAACCTGAAGGGTTCAAGGATCCACATCTACCAAATCAAGTATACAGGCTGAAGAAAGCACTATATTGATTAAAACAAGCTCCAAGAGCCTGGTATGATAGACTTAACAAGTTCTTGACAGACCATAATTCATTAAGGAGAGTGTAGATAAAACACTCCTCATCAAGAAAAAGGATGGTCACATACTCATTGCCCAAATATATGTCAACAACATCAATTTTTGGTCAACACGTGAAGAACTGACACACGGATTCGCACACACAATGAAATCCGAATTTGAAATGAGTACAAAAGGAGAACTGCGATTCTTCCTTGGATTATAGATCAAGCAAACAATGGATGGGATATTTCTAAACTAATCTAAATCTGCAAGGGATCTAGTATCTAAGTTTGGACTTTCTGAGTTCTAAACCATTAGACACTCCTACTAGCACAAATGAGAAAATTACGAAAGATCTCGATGGAATCGACATCAATTCCACCAAATGTAGGAGTATAATAGGGAGTTTGTTATATCTAACAGCTAACAGACCCGACATTTTCTTTAGTGTAGGTGCATGTGTAAGGTATCAATAAGCACCTAAGGAATCACATTTGAAGGAAACAAAAGGAATTATTAGATATGTCCATGGGACAATCAAATTTGAGCTTTGGTATCCATCTAATACAAACCCAACAATAGCTGGATTCTTAGATGTTGATTAGGCAGGAAATGTAGACAATCAGAAGAGCACCAGTGGTGGATGTTTTTACATAGGTAACTATCTTGTCTCTTGGCACAGTCGCAAGTAGAATTCAATTTCATTATCAACGGCTGAGGCAGAGTATATTGCCGCTGGAAGTGGATGCACACAACTACTTTGGATGAAACAAATGTCTGCAGACTACGAGTTGTCTCAAGGAATGATGAAGTTGTTCGTCTACAACTCAAGCGTAATACAAATCTCCAAAAACCCAATGCAACACTCTAGGACTAAACATAGAGATATCAAACACCACTTCATTCTTGAATTAGTGGAAGAGAAAACAATTTCTCTAGAGTATGTACCGACCGAGGACCAACAAGCAGACATCCTCATAAAGGCACTGGACTCAAAAAGGTTTGAATACCTTTGAGGCACAATTAGGATATGTTCATTATGAAATAAGGAACAAAATTACCCTAACAATGAATTAAAAACATTAATTGAGGGTAATAGGGGGTAAATCAAAGAAAATTTGAAGAAAAATGATTTTTTCCTCAAAATATTCCATTTTGGATCAATCCAAACTGACAGTAATCATGGAATATGAACCGTTTTTTAGTTATTTAAAGAGGGGAACCCTTGGTCAAACTAAGATCATTTCTAAGGCTTTTTAGCTCTCTTTTCTTCCTCCCTTTGCAAAATCTCTCAAATCCCTACTCCACACCATGTCAAAACACAATCTAGGAAGGCTCCCATGCGTGAAAAGGAGTAACCAAAGTGCCCAAGGATGGTGTCAATCAACTACGGAGCATTCTGGAACTCTGCCACTTTCCACAACTACCTTAACATCTTCTCTAAGAAGAGGATATTTATACAGTGGTTTGTCAAGCAAACAACCCTTCGGGACTTCATAATCAAAACGCCGATTCTGAATGATGGATGGATGCAAATCACCATAGTCAAGGGCACTATGCAACAAGAGGCAGTGAAGATCTTCTATTACAACATCCACAACACCAACTACACCACTCTGTCATTCGAGAGAAAAGTCTATGGGGTTAGGATGTTGATCAACCCCGATTGGGTAGCCATGCTCTTGGGGATTGCTTACCCCACCACAGACGTCGTGGTCTTTCCCAATCAAGAGATTGACAAAGCTCATATCTCTCAGTTATTTAAAATAGTATGGACAAGTCCACATTGAGGGCATTATTGAACCCTTGCGAGCACCAGAGCCTCGCCTGATTGTTGACATCCTCAGAGATGATGAGGATGAGGATGAGGATGCTTAGAGCATCTCATTCTGTAATTCTTTCTATTTTTAGTCTTTTCTCCTGTACCTATCATATAATCAATGAAGGAATTTTTTTTTTGTTATCTCTATGTATTATTTCCTTTGTCTTTGGTTTTCATGAAAAAAAAGGAGAAGAAAACATTTATGTAAGAATGAATGAATACAAGGGAAGAACAGGAAGGGAAGAAAAGAAATTGAATGAAGAAAAAAAAATTGAATGATTGAAAGAGTAATGAAATGAATAAGCATAAAGGTAAGGGTAGAAAATTAAAACATAAGGACCAAAGCAAGGATTAAATTGAGAATGAGATCCACAACGCAAAGAAATTCCCAGTGTTAGGCATAAATTTCCAAAATGTTGGAGTTAAGAGGAGTAACTCAACATAGAAGCTGGCAATTCAACAAATTAAAGAGCCTAAACACATAAAAACTGTGGTCATCACTCATTTAGCATATGCATATTTTCATGACTATTCATGTTCATATGCCTGCTTGCATGCTCATTATACTATTTATGCTAACTGGACTAATCTTCGCTTGAGAAAGGTATTTTAGTTGTCAAATGAGTTTCAAGACCCAAGTGCAATGTTAGAGAAGAAATAAAATGCAAAAGACCAAGCTTGCATCAAGGAGGAGAACTAAAGATGACTTAGCCCAAGAATACGTAGCTATAGTTGTCTACTGAGTCCTAGTATCTGTACTTTTGTAATTCATTCTTGTATTTTAAGTTTTGTCATGAAATTCTTAAAAGGAGAGATTGTTGATGTAATAGATTGTAAATTCCATAAACTATAAAATACAAAGGTGTATAGACTAGGGCATGAGAAGAGTCATGTTGAAATCTCATAAATTCGAGGACCGAAGCCGCATAAAGAATAAGCTCAAGACCTCAAGAAGAGCTAATAAAAAGCAACCCAAAAACACACATGGCATCCCAAAGCATTCACAAGACCATTCCAAGATCAAAAATGTAAAAGAGGTAAAGATTGTGAATTGGAGGACCAAAGAAGTGTTTCAAGGACCTAGGAACCTTCTCGGACGAAGAAGGAATAACCCCGACGTCATTAGTGCCCTCCAAGATCAAAATTAGGGCCCTAAAGTGCAGTAGGATCAATCCAAAGCTTCTAGATTGATCAAAATAATTTGGATTGATGCAAAATAATTTGGATCCATCCAGAGAATCTCAGGTGCACTTTTTTGAGAATGACAGTACTTTGGATCGATCTAGGATTGATTCAAAGTTCCAAAACTCATCAAAAATGAGTGTAATGGCTACTACATCTCTCATAAATGGAAAAAAAATTAATTGGAGATCAAAAATTAATGTTAGAGATTATTCTCATATAATGGATGACAAGCCCCAAGTCCTTTATAAATAAGGGTAAGCGTCAAAAAGCGAACATGAATGCTTCCGAATACTTTGGAGAGATATGTTGCTCAACTGATCCCTAAGCTCTAGAAGAGATTAAAATCTCTATTAAGTGTGCATAACTCTCAAGTTTAAGAAGAGAGAGAACGAATCAAGGAAGCCTCTCTACTCATGCTAAGGCATATCATTAAGAGGCTATCTCAAAGAGTTATTCGATTCGAAGATTCACTCAGGATTTAAAAAGTCACGACTTGCTCAAGAGGAACAATCCCACACTGTGCTAATAGCTACATCAACCTTCAAAGAGGTAAGTAAATCTATTTAAATTTATATGAAAACATGATAACTCTCAATGAAGACACTGAGAGTTTGACACTACAGCCGGAGATACTAGTAATGAAAAACTAGGCACCCCATCGAAGGTGTAGACCTTTCCCGCCGGAGACACCAAGAATAGACCCAACATTATCATCGAAGACACCGATAGTGTAAACTTGGCACTTCCACCGGAGACACCGAGTGTAGAAGATAGGCCTTATTTAATTTTAGCATTGATTATAATTATTCAATCTTAATAAAATTATATAGCTCGGTTGTGAGCTTTTGAGAGTGGATGTAGGCCTTATGCCAAACCACTATAAAAGTACTATGTTGTGTATGCTTGGTGATTATCTCTAGTAGTTGCATTTAATCCATTAAATTTTTCATTCATTTATTTATTGCAATTGTGGAAGCAACAGTTAAAACCATAAGAAATAAATAAATTGAATATAGGAAATCTATCAACCATGTTCCCGCTCTACTATAGGTAACACTATAGTGCATGACAGAACCTCATGGTCTATGATTAGTTCATAGAAAAGCAATTTCTTTTAATCAAAAGCCCCATGCTAAAATTAATCAAGATTAAACAAATTATCAAAAAGAGGAGATTAAGAAATTGAATTATCTTATTCATCTCCCCCCACCCCTCTAGGAATTATGTTGGACTTTCATCCTCCTCACAACAAACAGGTTACTTATGAGAAAAACTCACCACTGCTTCTTGAGAAAGAGCTCATAATATTTCTCCACATGTCCAAACTAAGCATCCCTTTCAGTTCAAATTTTGGCACACCCCAATCCATACTTTTGAACAACTTACCTAGCATCAGCCACTCTTCGTTCAGTACCTCATTTGCCGCATGATTTACTACCAGCCACTCCTTAACATCTGCTTGGCTTCAGACAAAAAGCAATGCCACACTTTGATCTATCAAGTCTATGAAATGCTAGCTTTCGGCCATAATCTAAACAACTATCAAGCTTAAGTAGTATTTTCATAGCATGGGTTACTTGTGAGAAAAACCCCTCTATAGCTTCTCAGGAAAGGGGGCAACAACATTTCTCTATAAGTTCTAACGGTCACCACTCAACAGACCGACCTATTGGCATCGACCTAGGTGACACCGATTTATTGGAACATAAGCATGTGTCGCATTCACTCTCAAATGTTGTGTGTTATACCTACTTTAGCAAAGACTAGGTTGTATCATCTAGGCAAGGTAGAAGACCTGGTCCTACGGGATTTCACCCTGGCTTCGAAGAGAGTTATTATAAATTCTTCATTGCAAGTCCCCCCACCTTGACAATGTTTAAGTGGGATGAAAATATTAAAATTCTATCCTAGAGGGGGTGAATAGGATTAGTCACACTCTTCTAATTTACTTAGTTTACTTTGACCTATTTTAACAATCTTGTTATTTGATTTACCAATTAATGTATGTAGGGTCAAGTGATTTAATTACCCTTTGAGACTAGGTTGATTAATACTTAATTCAATAGCACACAAGGATGATCACAAGTACAACAATTACAACAAACACAAAGTAAAGATATCACACACAACCATAAAACAAGTATTTATAGTGGTTCGGCACTAAGGCCTACGTCCACTCCTAAAGCTCAATTCAGAGCTTCCCATAATTTTATTTAGATTGAAGTATAGATAATCTAGATAAAATTCACACAAAAACCTTTCTACTTGCTAAGCAAGCTTTACCTACACTTTATGTCTCCGAAGAGTGCAATACTCCTTCTGGTGTCTCTGGCAGAAGGGATAAACAATAAACAATTTGATAAATACAAGTTTACCTCATATAGGTTGATATTGTAAGATGTATCAGTTGTGGATGTTCCTTCTTATGAACTGATGTGCATTTTTTTCCACAGATTGAAACACAGCAGAGATTGCTTTTGATGCCTTGTGATTCACCGGTTTCCTTTCAATGGATAACCAATATTATTCCCCTTTTGGATATTTGATGTAGAAAGCTTAGAGGGATATCACGCACATTTCATTTCAACAGTACAAGATTAATCACTCAATAGAAACCTAGGCTTTTCGGCTTTCAGACTAACCGCACTTCTGAAACAATAATTTTTCTTTTACGTAGATATCTCTCACTTGAACCTTGGGTATTGTTACCATTTTATAGAGCTAAGCCTAGTCTTAGTCCGTAGGATTAGAAAAATTTTAACAGACAAGTATTAGGAATTCGCGGATTGAAATCTCTAAAAATATATTTGATTTTTTTTAGATTCGTGACCGTGATCAATCACACTTTTTTCGTGATCGATCACGAATGTGTGATCGATTAGGGTCTGAGATCACAACTCTCGGGAGTTTTTAAAATGCCCTAAAATTTCACTTGCGATCAATCACGAGATCTGTGATTGATCAGGGTTTATTTTTTCCTTAAAAAAAATTGTTATGATTTTTGGTTTGGTTTTTTGTCTCCCAATGTTTTGGGACCAACACCAGTGCCTTAAAACCCTTTTTACTACCTTACACTCCCATCTTTAGTGCATTGTGCATAGTGTGAGTATTTTTCAAGGTTGTGCTCGTCATAAGCATCCTTTAAGTTTTTCTTTGGTACGCTTCATCTTTGGCATCCTTTCAACAAGTCTTTTTCTTAAATTCTGGTCTTGTTCTTCACTTCCTTTGACTTGTCATTGTCTTGGTCTTGTAGGTCTTCAGTCCTTCATTGCCTTCTTATGAACTTGGGACTCTTTCTTGGACTTTGACATAGTATATTACAACTCACTTGTTTTGACCATGGGATTGACAATACATTTCTTAACAAATATTGTCATGGAACAATCCATAGCCTATGTAACCATCGCTTTATGGGTATGTAGCACTGACCTTCCAAGGTCTCATAGATTTTTTATAGAGAGCTTCCAAAATCTCTCTGTGAATCCCATAAAATATGACATTTGCCTAACTAGGATAAGGGCAATGTCATAGATCGACCCAGCTATGTATCACAACTAATGTGAAGCCACACGCAGCCCTCATGAGTGATATTTAACACATATGTGTCATGATTGATGTAAATCTTAGTGGTGTTCAATCATAATGTGTGTTTTTTTCCATAGCTTTTCCAAGGAAAGCTTCACTAACATCCCTCTGTGAGTCCCATTAAAACTCTCAAGCACAATTACAAAAAGACTTTTGAGCAATCAATTTTTCAAATGAACAAATTATTACACAATTCAACAAATACATAACATGCTAATATTGCAAAGCTCACAAGAAACTTCAAACAATTCATACAGCTTAATCACCAAGTAAGCCAAAAATAAATACAAGTGCATAAGTCATCTGAATGGTTCGTATGTTTACAGCTTTTTGCATGATCAATTTTTTGCAATGTTTTCAAGCAGTTGCACCCTATATCGATGAATTACATGTCTCCTAACACAGTGCATATGCTAACAGCAACATCCCAGAAGGTAGAGAAAGTGTCAATTGCTTGCATATAACTCATGGATAGCCCACCTTTTCCAAAACAAAGAGAGTATCCCTATCGGTTGTCACCCATTTTGAAACTCAGATAATCTTGAAGGCATTTATAAAACACCAAAAAGGTAACTCTCAACTCGAGAAGGAATTTCAAAAGCAAATTCATTTCAAAACCATGACCCACAAGTCAATGACAAGTTTTAACCCACCATTATTTTCTCAACCAAAACTGTTCCAAATTTTCAAAACCACTCACCCAATATCCATGTGTTACATGTAAGGAAAAGGTAACATCTCACCCAAGTCAAAATTAGGGCACTTCCTTCTTTGCTATGTATGGCAAAGCCACACATACCAAAGAGGGGCATCTATCAGCACCCAAATTTTGACTTAGATCATCTAATGGAATGAAGAGCAACAAAGCAGCATTTAGACATCAAGACTTTAAGCACCCCTGGTTTTGGGAGAGCAAATTGGACCCTAGGTGGTTAGGCATCTCCTGTAAAGTCTTCCCTAGATATTTCGCTCACAAAAAGCATCGTGCATATCATACCATGTCCAGTGCATCAGCCCAACTACACCATTTATAGTCAAATCCTGATTCCCCAAGAACCATCAGTAGGACTATGAGGGTCCACAATTTAAGACCACCAAATACATCACCCTCAATTTCTCCAGCCTCTATAAGCCTTCCTAAAGCGAAGAATCAATAGGCGGAAAAATTATCATTTTTCCCTTTAACCTTCAAAAACCAAAATTTGACACATCCACACATTGTCTACAAATTATTTAGCCTCCATAAGTCTTCCTATGGCAAAGCATCACAGGCAAAGAGTTGTCTTTTTTACCCCTTTTAGCAGCATAAATAAAAAAATTACCATTGTACCCTTTAACCTTCAGGATTTACCCCTAGACTCTTAAATTACCCTTGAAGCTTCTCCTATCACCTGATTTGTGTAAGGTCAGGTCCTACACACTCCAATCTCCACCATCTTCAAAGAACGTATCTCAAACCAAAAAAATTTGGAAACTGGAAACAACCAATTTCTCAACCTTCGAAAACCCCAGGCCAAAAAACGATGCTCAAAAAGCTCTCAGAGATCCATCTAGTTAAAAATTCAGAAAGGTTAGTGGTCATCTTTGGTCTTGGAGTCACCTTCAATTAGTAATTCCACTAAACTGGAGAATTTGAGGTCTCTCCCCCCTGTGAAATCTCAAATCTTCCCTAAGGAGTTGAAAATCAGTTTTAGCCCTGTTTGTTATCTTTTGGTCCAGAATGTTCTCCGGACCTCCAAATCTCGATAACCCAGTGCCCATCTCTCCGGATTCGCGAGGCCCTCACAAAACCCCCTAATGAAAAAAAGCATTGGAAGAGTCAATCCACCCAATTTCTTCCAATTACTCAAAAATGAGTTACACATTTAGGGAAAATGCCCTATACTCAATTGAGCCCTGGGAATGCATCAGAACTTCAAAATTTTGTATGTTAGTGGTCGCCCCTTGGTAGTTCTGAGACCTTTGAAATTTTATCCCCCACAACTACTTCAAAAACTTCTATAAGCCTATTCACTACATTTTGTCCAAGTCAAGATGGTACCCAGTTTGTCTATATTTGGCACTTAGAAAGCCCCTGAGAACTCTATCGGACTCATAATTTAGCTTGGTCAAACCTATTTTCTCAATTTTTTACCTGCCCTTGAAATACTGTTTCACGAATCCGAGCAATAGAAGGTCCCTTCTAGCCCAACTCTATCATTTTTCAATGAGCTACAAGATCAGTTTATCGTCAAGCGACCCTGTTTCAAAAAATCCTCGATAACTACCTGAGAATCCGTTAGATGAGTTGTCATCTCCTGTAGACTCTAGATTCTTTAAGCTTCAATAAAACCTTAACCATAATTATCAGGGAAAACTACGGCTCCCACACTAAAATTTATAGTCAGGGTCTCTTTGGCTACCCAAAAAGGGGTTTTAAGCCCTATTTCTTGCTTGGGTATTAAAATTCAAAGCAGTCAGGGCCTATAGCTCATAAACGTTGAGGGCCACCTTTTTCTTGAAGATTCTAGAAATCAAGTTAACAATTTTGCCCCTATAATATTTATCAGAGAGCATTTGAGGCCAATAAACCCCTGATTTCAACCCCTGCCCTTATCATAATTTGTTTCTGACTAATCCACTATGATTGGAAGATCTGTGACTTCAAGAATGGACATAGATTTTACACCTTTCAGAGCACGAGAGCTCAAAAAGAAAGTTGGCCAATAAGGGATTCAATTTTTTCATAAATTAATGCATTAAGGCATTAATGAGCTCACCCTCATGATTTTAGCTCATTAATGTCATTTAATGCATTCATACTTAAATTATTTATCCCTCTCACCTTTAGATTAGGATCCCTACATGCAACCTATGTAATCCCCCCTTGGATCAATCACATGGATTTCAAAAATCCATGGAGATCTTAATCCCCCCCTTTTATTTAGCACCTTTAATCCCCTCCTTTGATTTCCCTCAACCAATAAAAATGCTCTAGATTGCCCACATGGCCCTATGCTTGATCCCTATTGGTCCATATCACCTATCCATGTGACATCCAATCAAAATGCTTTGGATTACCAACATGGCCCCATGATTGATCCCTATCCCTATTGGCCCATGTCACCTATCCAAGTGAACTAAACCAAATCAAATCCCACCCTTGACTAAACTAGCACAAACCAATCCCATTCCTTGATTATTGTCATCCAATCAAAATACTTTGGATTGCCAACATGGCCTTAGGACTGATCCCTATTGGCCCATGTCACCCATCCATGTGAACTAAACCAAATCAAATCCCACCCTTGTTTAAACTACCACAAACCAATCCCCTCCCTTAATTCTTGTCAACCAATCAAAATGCTTTGGATTGCCAACATGACCTTAGGCTTGATCCCTATTGGCCCATGTCACCAATCCATGTGAACTAAACCAAATCAATCCTACCAGTTGCTGAACACAAGCACAAATTAATCCCCCCTTGCTTTGACCAAACCAATCAGGTTAATTCAATTAGTCGCATGACCTTAAACTTAATCTTTATTGGTCTATGTCATCCATCCATGTAAACTAATCCTAACCATCCATCCCCTCAATCCCATGAACCCATCTTAGCCCTTGGCTCAACCAATTTGGGGCTATAATAGCCCCAAATTTGTGCACATTAGGGCTGGTCCCTTAAACAAAAAATGAAAAAGAAAAGGAAGGGAAGAACATCAAATTCAAGTCCAACCATAACCCCTCTCCAAGTGCATGTAAGCCCTAAGCATGCCTAGGATAGTTCAGTTATGTTGTTTAATGTCATTCAAAAGTTGTGATGTTGCTCAATTCCATGTCATTACTCTACTTCAATTCGAGTTACACAATGGAGACTGAACTATCTCCATTGGACTCCATTTTGGACCTTTATCCACTCCTAATTTTCTCTTGATTTTGTGCTACTCAAAATGAGACATAATTTAGACACAAAGTTCCCAAGGGAGAGGCCAAACCATGGTAAACTTTTGGGGATTTTAGAAGCATGTTAGGACCCTGAGATGACCTTACAAATAGATCCAAAAAATTTGTTCCTTTGTGACCTAACTTGTTGAATTAATTGTAAATTTTTTATAAATTTTGTAGATATGATCATGAGCTAATTTATGTATATGTTATTCCCCTGGTATACATCTCTTCCTGGTAGAAATTTTAGAATTTTTCAAAACCCCTAAGTGGCCCAAAATCCGAGAAATCCAAATGTTGGATTTGCTCCCAGTAACTAACACCTTAATTTTATGGAAATAAAATTTAGGCATTATACAAACAGGCGTTAAGGATAAATTCAGGCGTTGAGATCTGGAACCCACCCCAGGAAGCCCTGATTTTCCCAAAGCCTGCTCACAGGCCAACATAACTCTCTGAAGTCCAACCCTATGCTCAGGCACCTCTGTGGGCCCTGATTTCTCTCCCAATGCCTGAATTTATTTCAGGCATTGAGAAGGGAAAATTTAGGAGTTGAGATGGATTTCAGGCATTAATCTTGTGTTAAAAATATGTTTTTGAAAATTTATTTATGTTATGTCCATAACTTAGGGTCTAGCCCTAAGACACAGGAGGAACCCACGCCTCTAGGTCCCACACATGGAGCTCAAAACCTAAGGTTGGTTGCTAATTTCAGCACCTAACACCTGAATTTCTTCTAAATTAAAATTCAAGCATTGGAAATTCAGGTGTCGAACCAAATTCAGGGTTAAGCCTGCACAGGATGACCATATTGTCCTCTTCTAGGGGGTAACCCTTCACACCTATAAGGGTCTTTGACCCTAGAAGACCCTCTCTCCCCCTCTGCAAGGGTTCTACAGCTCTGGGACCCACGTAAGAACCTGAAAAACTCAGACCAAGTTGTTGAACCAGTCAGCATTTAACGCCAAAAAATTCAACCGTTAGATAAACAATTCAGGCGTTAAGCCTATACAAAATGACCATAGGTCCTAACCCCTAGGGTTGTACAATATGACTCTAAGGAACACCCTCTAACCTTATCCAAGGGTCTCACAGTGCTGGGACCAACAGAAGCATCCAAACAAACAAGGTTAAAATGCTGATTTGATC
The DNA here is from genome assembly GCA_025762735.1 of Platanus orientalis. Lineage (NCBI taxonomy): Eukaryota > Viridiplantae > Streptophyta > Magnoliopsida > Proteales > Platanaceae > Platanus > Platanus orientalis. Next base: position 13,992 of record JAOXJP010123908.1, on the reverse strand, counting down.
AGCTTTCAACCCCTAAATTTCACCCATAATTAAAATTAGGCATTGGAAATCCAAGCATTGAGTTAAAATTTAGGTGTCAAGCCTGGAAAACCAAAAAAATACAGACTTCCTTTTTTATTTTTTGCATTAGGGTTAATCCTAAACCTAAAGCAAGTGATTAAACCATTTAGGGGGTCCACAATCCCTATAAAAATCATAAATTTAAGGGGTCTCTCCTGATAATTAATGACCTAACTAAAAGGCAGGTTTTTAAATTTTTCAGAAGCCAACACTTGAATTTTTCTGAATTAAATTCAGGCGTTGGAGTTAAATTCATGCATTAAGCTTGAGAAAAATTACAAAACTAACAACTTCCCTGTCTCACGAGCACGAACTTCAACTTAACTTAGAACATGTATGAGTGAGAGAAGCTACCCTAAAAAGGTAGGTATTTGGGGTGCCTAACACCTTCCCCAAATGCAACTAAATAACTTACCCTCAATCTCAGGAACTCAGACTAGTCTTAGGAGTTAAACCCCTAAACCTATGGATCTAGGCTTCCCCCCTTCTCTTCAAGGGGGAGAACCAATGTCCAACTCCATCAGTTAATCCTGAGTTGGTGGCAACTCCCAACAAAGCCTAACCCCCAAGAGGGTTAGCAACCCCTCATGCCCAGGGCAGGCCCATAAGCAAGACAAGAACCAAACATGGCTCGAAAAACCCGGCAGGGGGCACACTGCCCTCCCGAACCCCCGATATCCACAGTTCTCAATATCTACAAGTTGACATTGGTTAAGAACTTGGTGAGTTTGGTACAACTCAAATAGCCAAATTGTATTGCCTCCCACCTTTCCAAATTCCCAATAAGTGGTTTCAATGCCCCATGCAAACAACAAGACATGAGATGTTGGATACGCATTCAACAAAGCTTACCCAAAAATTCACCCATCTCATGTGATTCAGTTCACCATATAGGAAAACACAAGTCCAATTGACTCCACCATCGAGGGCTTTAATAGATACAGCTATCCACCAAGAGGTGATTGACAATACTCTAATGGGAACTTCTCTCCTCCATAATAGTAATAAACCACCCGATAAGCCCGTGGGATCCATCCCTACATTTGACCATCCTCGAAATAATCTGAGACAATTGCTTAGATATTGTATTTTCAATCTTGTTTTAGATAGGAACACCAAACGCATGTTTTTTTAGCATATAAGCTCTTTATTCTTTGAACTACCGAGGTGTTCCCACACCCTCGACAGTTCCAAGCTAATGCTATCATTGCTTAAGGCATGCCTGCTCTGAGACAAACATGTCTGTCTCAACTTGGTTTTGGTGTTCGTAATCATATTCAGAAGAAGCAGGTTGGTTAAGATCGAAAGTGGTTCCTCTTCCTATTGTGGTTGACTAGTTTAATGCAACTTCATATGGTTCCTGTGAGTAGCTCTATGTTTACCATTGGCTTTACTTATGCCTAGATCCTTTTCTCTTTTTAGCCGGGAGCCTAAGGGAAGGGCTCTGGGTTTGACATGGGTTTTTCATCATCAGGCAACTCAATTGTAGCAAGGATATGGAAAGTGTGTGGTGGTGTACTTGGGATGTCACCGATGGGAGTTTTAACTGTTTGGCAGTGAGTTCCTCATGCTCTATGCATGCTATCCTTTTTCGAGCTACATTATCCTTCCCTTGACCGGAATGGACATCTGGTATTATGGGTGGGTGTGCAGTCTTAATTGCAGTATTTAGACTTGTCATCCATAGTTGGACCACTGACTGTATTGCTTCAATATTGGCTGATGACTGTTGATGCATGCATTGCCTGTGATGGTGTCAAAGTGACGCCTCCTATAGTTGGACCCGTGGTAATTGTATGTGGAATGGAATTGATTGCCATGCCAATATTTGATCTCCACACACAACTAGTCTTATCCCTTGTTGTTACGTAGTGAGACTTAAAGCTAGCCTCTCTTGCGTCAGTAGGGCTACAACGGCATGGTTTGGTGTCAACTCCACCTAATTAGCCCCTATTTCTCTTGGTAAGTCAATGGAAGCCTGACTAATATGTCCCACCTAGTTCTCACAATTAATGTTTACATTGTTATTTTTCCTCCTCCCTATATCCGTGGGACCTTAAATGTCAACCCTCAACCCTGTATCAATTGTCGGCTCTTGTTGTAACACCCTAATGGACGAAAAACTTTCTTCTTCTTGAGGTGATATGTTGGCAGCTACAACACTATGGATCTAACCAGTTGTGTCATACAATCCCGTCACCCAATTTTCCTCTAACAACAGATTTGGACCAATCTCATCCACATCGGATTATTCTACTAGTCCTATAGAGTATGTCAATTGTCATGGTCAACTTCGAAGCTAGTAGGCTATTCCCTAGTATGATTGACGTATCTACTATTGAGGAATTGTCAATCCGATGCCAAACGTATGTGTTAAGAGTGTGAGTTAGTGTGTGAAGAAGACACACTTGACAAGGAATTATCATGTGCAAGAACAAATATCATACAAAATCAGGTGGAATAAGCATTAGCATCACTCAGAAGAAAGCCATAGAAAACTTTCTAGCTCCCCAAGGTATATGGTAAAGTTAAACACTTTGAAATTCATAAAAACTAGCCTAAACCTAAGTTAGAACTAGTAAGAGTCCTTTCTCAAACCTTAGACATGGATCATGCAACATAACTTGAAGTTACAGAGTTAAAAAGAAGCAAAAATAAGTGAAAAATGGAGATCAGGTAGTTATGACCGATCATAGCAAACCCTATGATATGTCAAGCAGAAAGTTGTTTTTTAATATTTTGACCATAGCCCCTCCATGATCAATCATAGATAGGAAAAATTTTGATTTTCTTATTTTCGAAATTAAAATTCCTACCTTTTGTGGAAGATTTTTAGACCGTTTTACACGACCATTTTTAGAGTTTTAACTCTATAAATATGTCTTAAAAGCTTTTTAAGAACAATATGAGAAAATCAAGTTTTGGAAAAAATATAAATCATTTAGAGGTGTTACTCTACAAGAAAATTTGATGTAATCAAAGATTCATTCTTTTAATCCTTCCTGCTCTTGTAAGATCCCTTAAAGTGAAGGATTATGAAATCGTTAGGTTCAAGCCTGAGAAACCTTCTCATAAGCTCTGAGAGCCAAATGGTGTTTAAAAGGTATTTCTTTTAGTTATTGATTTGAATACTTAATCAATTATGTTCAAAATATATATCAATTGATTTAGTAGCTTTTACAACTAATTTAAGTATGTTATTTTCAATTCTATACTTACGGTTGAAAACTGATTGAACTACATAGTAATATCAGCCTATTTAAGAGACAAAGCACTTAAAGAGCACCGACTCTTTGTATATTTGTGATCCACATAGTTATATTAGCCTTCTAAGAGGCATGAACTATTAAGAAATTTATTTCTCTTAAAATCATCTTATTATATTTGTTGCACCTCCACCGGAGACATTGGAGGTAGTTTATTTGTCCTCTCCAAAAACATAGAGGATTGTTCATACCTTTGTTGGAGACACCAAACATAGTGAAGAAGGTTTGTGATTAATTTTACCTTATATTTTTTGTAAGAAATTAATAAAATTAATCAGCTCAATGAGGAGCATTAGACAGTAGACATAGGCACATTTGCTGAACCACTATAAATTGTATCTCTTATCTCTTGTGATTACTTTATTTTATTTGCATTGTTTGTGAGTCATTTGTATAAGCATCACTCTCTACACTTTACATAGGTTAAACATTTGCTAATTAAATAAAGTAGACCAAACAACCGATTAATATTAAAAAGGGTAATTGAATATTAAGAATAATTAAATATCTTATTCACCCCCCCTCTAGGATAATTTGGGACTTGGAATTTCATCTACCTCCGTTTAGGCAGCATTATGTGTCACACTGGTCATCTGTTGTTGTGCTTCCACAAAGTCGACGTGCATGGCATCAAACTGGTTTAAATTTTACATCAATCTCTATGAGGGCTGTTGAGATGTCTTTAATTCACATAGCTCTCAATGAGAGCCGTGTTGGGTATTCTTATGGAACAACCAAGCGTGGTTTTGGCAAGTGGTTTTAAACCACATGATTTAGGGTTTCCGTGATTGGTGGAGTTTCCATTTTGGTTAGATTGATATCTTGGGTATATAACCCTTGTTTTAGCGTAGGGTTTTTCTTAGGGGTTTTTCTCTCTTAAACCGGAGAACAGGGTTTGGTAGAGAGGCAACTGTAAGCTCATGTAATCTTCATTTCTTGCATAGTGAAAGTTCTCTTGTAGTCTTCGCCTGTGGATGTAGGCAGGTTTTTTGAACCACGTTAAATCGTCTTGTGCTTTTTATGTAATTGTTGTTTGCATTATTTTCTTCTTCTATATTTGTTGTGTATGATCCCAAATCTAGGTTTCCACACAACAAATTGGTATCAAAGCCCTAAGTTGTGATTGGGGTTTTTTCAACATGACAATAAGGTACAAAATAGAGAAATTTGATGGGCATAATAGATTTAGTCTATGGCGCATGAAGATGCATGTGTTGTTGGTTCAACAAGAATTGGCTAAAGCTTTGATGGGAAAAGAAAAGCTTTCTACGACAATGTTAGAAGATGATAGAGAGGAACTCGACCTCAAGGCAGTCTATGTAATTCAGTTGTATTTGGCCAATGAGATGTTGCAAGAGGTTGCAGAAGAGGAGTCTGCGACTAGGCTGTGACTCAACTTGAAGAGCCTGTACATGATCAAGTCTAATGAGGACATCCCTCATCGCATGTACCAGCGTCGGAGGAGGGTCGAGCCTCGTTCATTGTGATTCGAGTAGCTCGGGAGCATGTGGGGGCCCAGAGACAGCCCATGTGGGGCCCACCTTATTGTACACAGATGGGCTGGAGTGCTACTTTTGTTTAGTTTTATTTCTTAGTTATTTTGGTTCGAGTTCCATGTCGTTTGGTTTAGTAAAACTTATTTTATTTTAATTTATGTAATAAGGGCAAGAGGGTAATTTTTTTATTTTAGATTGTGGTTATTATTGTAAAAGACAAGGGGGGCAGTAGGCTTAAAAACCCTACTCTCATCTTTTAATTTTAATGAAGAACTTTTGGAAAAAAGAAATGGGAGCTGATAGCTACCTCTATATCTAGAGATTGGAGTCTAGGATTTCATCCTAGATCAATTTAAGCTTGGTGAGAGGTCAAGGGAATGTGTACACGCTATTTTTTTGTTGTTCTTATGTTGTAAACAGTGTCATGAACAGTACCATGAATAGTGAAATGAACAGCACCCTATTATTTATTCTTTATAGTGATTGCTATTGTCCAGGTATTTTACTATAGCATTCTTCTATTTTTCTACTCTCTTATGATGTCTAAAGGTGAAAAAAAATGTGTGGATGAGTTGCTATTTCTATTTCCTTTGTTCATTTTATTTAATCCTTCACAATCCCTTGTGTTACAACCTATAAACTGCTGTTGAAAAATTCATTATACAGAATTTTGGACCCGGATCTATTTTACAGGTGTTCTTTATTTGTGATAAAATAGTTGGCAGCCCTTGCTAAGAAGTCCTATTACTTGCATGCTAGGAATATTGCCCTCAATGTGTTTATTGAATTATTTCCTAATACCGAAGGTTGACAATGCTTAGTTTAAAGTTCAATTTAACTTGAATATTCCATACAGCTGAACTGAAATGGCATAATTAATGAACACCACTAAAACCACCCCTTTAGAACTTCTAATGGCATGGTTAACAAGTAGGAATTTTGGTTATACTCTTCCATTATTTTGAGTAATTTTTAATATGATCTCTTCATTCCACATAATTTGCATTCATATTTCTTCTAGTTCCTATAAGACATATGCATCCAGCATCAAATTTGGTATCAAAGCATGGTTAGGTGCATCTTTAGGCATGTTGGTTGCATGGTAGGTATTCGCATAAAGTGTCCTTAGAGTCTTTCCCATGATAGGTTGTATTCATATATAATGGTTGCATTTTAGGCTTCTAAGAAATGGTTTTTTACAAGTCATTTGCATAGTAGATTAGGAATTGCACTTCCTTACACATTAGGTTTAGTTCCTAGTCACTTTATTTTCTTGCAGTGCACTTTAAGATCACTCTCTAGGTGCTGCCCCAACATTTTCCAGCATGGCATAGCATTCATATTGTAGGTTTAGGTCATTGTTCGACCCATAGTAGAGTCCCTAGTGCATGCCCACACGGCGTGGCACTGACTATCACAAGAAAATGGTTGTTGGGAATTTGATTTGGATAAAGTGTTTAGGGAGTTTAGTGCCCAATTGAGCAACCAAATTGAGGCTCAATTGAATGCTCAGTTCACTCAATTTTAGGACCAGTTGGACCAAGTGACCAATAGGATCAATCTTTTAGAGGCAACAGAGTCCAAGAGTGAAGGGTCCGTAGGGGGATCTAGGAGAGAACAAGAACAACCCAATCCAACGCTTGAGGGCCGAGATAGGGTCAGGCGGGGTGTAGGCGAGTACGATGACACCGCCATCAGATTCGTCAAAGTGGAAGCTCTTCCATTTGATGGACGGTTGGATCCCAGGGTCTTCCTTGACTGGGTTTTCAGTATGGATGATTACTTCGATTGGTACCTCATGTCGGAGGACTATAAAGTTAGGTTTGTCAAAATGAAACTAACAGGGCAAGCCAGACTTTACTGGAACACGATAGAGCGCTAACATCATCTAAGGCGCTTGGAACTAATTGGAACTTGGGAAGGTATGAAAGAGAAGCTTAAGGAGAAATACCTACCGCTATCATACCATTTTCGATTAGTGGATCAATGGAACTCATTGAGGCAGGGCAGCATGTCTATTTCTGATTATATTGCTCGTTTTGATGAGCTCATGTGGCGTTGTGACATCACGGAGGATCCTGCAGCCACCTTGAGTCGTTTTAGGTTAGGTTTTCATCTTGAATTCCAGAAGGAGTTGATTCCCCACAATGTGACTGAATTGGAGGAGGCTTATTGGTTATGTCAGGAGTTAGAGCATTACTTGCTACCCTAGACTTTACAAGTTTATGATTCTCGTCGCAGTGAGCCTAAACCTGTAGGGTATGACCGTACGCCTATCACTGGGTACAGCCTTCTAGAAGGCAACCTAGCACTTCGCGAACTCCTATCCAGTTGGATAAAGGAGAGGGGGTCGTGAGAGGGAGTCAAAATGGTAGTGACTAATCTAGATGCTACAAGTGCAAAGGGTTTGACCACTTTACACTCCAGTGCCTCATAGGGAAGTCTAATCTCTACGTAGAGGGCGCAAAGGAGGAGTATGGTGAGGATGGAGATGAGATTGATGAGGAGGTACATCATCCTGACCCTCCACCTAATGATGAGGAGCAGGAGAGCGACGACGGTAGAGTTACATTCATTGGGGGGTCTATCTATAGTCCATACTCTCTAGATTTCACATCCTTAATGGTAGTGAGGTGTGTCCTCAACCAACAGAAGGCGGAGGATGATTGGCGTAGAACCACCATATTCTATACATATTCCACCTGCGGTGACAAAAGCTGTAAGATCATCATTGATAGCGGAAGTTGCACCAATGTGGTGTCTGCTAAGACTGTGCAGCGACTTGGATTGTTACCTGTCCCACACCCTCAGCCTTATAGGGTATCATGGGTGGATACATCCTCTATTCCAGTGTCCTAGAGGTATCAGGTTCCCATTGCATTTTCATCTTATAAGGACACTATCTGGTGTGATGTGGTGCCTATAGATGTAGGCAATATCATTCTGGGTAGACCTTGGTTATATGACGTGGACGCAACATTGTTTGGTCGCTCAAATACGTGTTCTTTCACATACCAGGGCAAAAAGATTAGAGTGTATCCACTTCCACCTAAATCAAGCCCAGAACCCAAGGGTAAGGCTATCCATGACAAGAAGGTCAAAGAGCCTAAGACAAAAGCCTTACACATCATCAACTCAAAAGAGTTTGAGCGAGAGGTCAAGGAGGAAGCCGTGGTTTTTGCTTTAGTAGCTAGAGAGGCTACTCTTGATGTTACTTCTGAGTGTCCTCCTGAGGTGGGACCAATATTGAGGGAGTTTCAGGACATGTTTCTTGAGGATTTTCCAGATGAGCTCCCACCTATGTGTGACATCCAGCACACCATAGATTTGGTCCTAGGGGCAACATTGCCGAATCTACCCCATTATCGCATGAATCCCACAGAGCACGCAGAATTGAAGAGGCAAGTTGATGAGCTCTTGAGGAAGGGATTCATATGAGAGTCTTAGCCTATGTGCCGTGCCTGCATTTCTCACACCCAAGAAAGATGGCTCTTGGAGAATGTGTGTAGACAATAGAGCAGTCAATAAGATCATGGTGAAATACCGGTTTTCTATTCCTAGATTGAATGACATGCTTAATATGATGGCTGGTGCTACCATCTTTTCGAAGATTGGTCTCAAAAGTGGGTATCACCAGATCCATATCCGTCCCGAGGATGAATGAAAAACCGCCTTCAAGACGAAGAATGGGTTATACGAGTGGCTAGTCATGCCCTTCAGGCTTTCTAATGCCTCGAGTACCTTCATAAGGGTAATGACTCAGGTGTTGCGGCCATTCATTGGCAAGTTCTTGGTAGTGTACTTTGATGACATTCTGATTTACAGCCACAACAAAGATCAACACCTTAGCCACCTGAGGACAATGTGTGAGTTTCTGAGGAATGAGCAGTTGTTTGTGAACCTAAAGAAGTGCGCGTTCATGACATCATAGGTTGTCTTCTTAGGGTTCGTAGTTTCATTAGATGAGATGTCCGCGGATCCTGAAAAGGTCCATGCTATAGTAGAGTGGCCTGAACCTCAGAACATTCATGAGGTCCGCAGCTTTCATGGTTTAGCTACTTTTTATAGACGTTTCATCCGTGGGTTTAGTATAATGAAAGCCCCTATTACTAATTGCATTCGTAAATGGGATTTTCACTGGATAAATGCGGCTTCAAAGGCCTTTAAGGGGATTAGGTCTAGGATGACTAATGCTCCTGTCATGCGCCACCCAGATTTCTCCAAAGTCTTTGAGGTGTCATGTGACGCATCTGAGGTCGGGATAGGAGTACTCACTTAAGAGACACCCTGTAACTTACTTCAGTGAGAAGTTAAATGAAGCCTGACAAAGATACTCCGCCTACGATAAAGAGTTTTATGCGGCAGTACAAGCATTGAGATACTGAAGACATTATCTCCTACCGCAGGAGTTTATACTCTTTTCCGACCATGAGGCCTTGAAGTAGATCGGGTCTCAGAAGAAATTAAACTCGAGGCATGCTAAGTGGGTTGGATTTCTTTAGGAGTACACCTTTGTACTTAAAACACAAAGCTGAGGTTGAGAATAAACCCGCACATGCTTTGAGCTGCAAGGTTTCCCTGTTGCAGACAATGAGCATCAAGGTAACTGGAGAGATTGAGAGAGGATTATGAGACGTACCCAGATTTTGGGGAGATGTATGCTTCTATATTGAGCGACCAGTCTAGTGGCCCTACTGATTTTATGCTACATGATGGGTATCTTTTTCGATGTATCCGACTTTGTATCCCTCACACCTCAGTGCGCGATTTCCTAGTCTGGGAGTTGCATGAAGGTGGGATTACTGGACACTTCGCCAAGGACAAGACCATTGCTCTAGTTGAGGATCGATTCTACTGGTCAAGCCTCGAAAGGGATGTGGCCAAAATAGTAGAGCAGTATCGTACTTGTCAACTAGCAAAGCAGAGGAAGCAGAATACTGGGTTATATTCGCCTTTTCCAGTTCCTCACGCGCTATGGCAGGACATGAGTATGGACTTCGTGCTAGGGTTGCCTAGGACCCCGAGGAAGCACGATTCCATCTTTGTGGTAGTGGACCGTTTTTCCAAAATGGCTCACTTCATCTCATGCTCGAAGACCTTAGATGCTTCAGGGATTGCTAGGTTATTTTTCGATGAGGTTGTCAAGTTGCATGGCTTGCCTAAGTCCATTGTGTCTGACAGAGATGTCAAGTTCGTTAGTTACTTTTGGAAGACACTTTGACGAATGATGGGTACAAAACTCCAGTTCTCCGTAGCTTATCACCTTTAGACTGATGGTCAGACTGAAGTGGTGAATCATAGTCTTGGCAGCCTTTTGCGGTGTCTTGTTGGTGACCACCTGAGGTCATGGGACTTGGTTTCATTTGTAGTTGAGTTTGCATACAATGGTTCAGTTAATAGGAGTACAGGCATGAGTCCATTCGAGATTATCACATGTTACAAGCCTAGAGCCCCTATCGACCTTATTTCCATGTCAGTTACACATAGGTCATCTGAGTCAACTTCAACATTTGCACATCACATACATGCATTACATGAAGAGATCAAAAGAAGGATTACCCTTAATAATGGGAGGTATAAGCAGTCGGCTGATTCTCGCCATGTTCAGCGAGAGTTTCAGGAGGGTGATTTTGTGATGGTTCATCTTCGACCTGAGCGATTCCAGCTTGGAGTCGCTAAGAAGTTACATGCTCGCAGCTCAGGACCTTATGAGATACTCAAGTGGGTTGGACCCAATGCTTATGTACTTGACCTTCCTTCAGATTTGGGAATAAGCTCAACGTTCAATGTTGAGGACCTTGTCCCTTTTCATGGCCTATCCTCCCTTTTTGTCGATCTTTTCTCATACCCGCAAACCCCAGTTCCCCAATTTCCTCAGCCTATACCTCCACCACCACCATTGTCACATAGGAGAGAGGTTATAGAGGATATCCTGGATGAGCAGACTGTTTCCATGAGGCAAGGTGACTACCAGAAGCACCTTGTCAAGTGGAAGGATAGGTCAGAGACCGACTATACTTGGATGACACATGAGGATTTGTAGAGATTGGACCCAGATCTACTCAAGCGTTATCGGAGCTTTGTTTCGCTAGAGGTGAATTCTTCTCAGCTAAGGGGAGTTGATGAGGACATCTCTCATCGCGTGTACCAGCGTTGGAGGAGGGTCGACCCTCATTTGTTGTGGTTCGAGTAGCTCGGGAGCATGTGGGGGCCCACAGGACAGCCCATGTGGGGCCCACCTGATTGCACACAGAGGGGCTGGAGTGCTACTACTGTTTAGTTTTATTTTCTAGTTATTTTAGTTCGAGTTCTATTTCGTTTGGTTTAGTAAAACTCATTTTATTTTAATTTATGTAATAAGGGCAAGAGGGTAATTTTCTTTTATTTTAGATTGGACTATTATTGTATAAGATAAGGGAGGACAGCAGCCTTAAAAACCCTACTCTCATCTTTTAATTTTAATGAAAAACTTTTAGAGAAAAGAAATGGGAGCTGACGGCTACCTCTATATCCAAAGATTAGAGTCTAGGATTTTATCCTAGATCAAGTCAAGCCTTGTAAGAGGCCAAGGGAAGGTGTACATACTATTTTTTTGTTGTTCCAATGCTGTGAACAGTGCCGTGAACAGAACCATATTATTTGTTCCTCATAGTAATTGCTGCTGTTCTAGGTATTTTACTACAATGATCTTCTATTTTTCCTACTCTTTTATACTATCAAAAGGTGGGAAAAGGTGTGGATGAGTTGCTATTTATAGTTCCTTTGTTCATTTTATTTAATCCTTCACAATCCCTTGTGTTACAACCCATAAACTGTTCCAAAAAATTCATTACTCAGAATTTTGGACCCGGATTTGTTATACAGGTGTTCTTTATTTGTGATAAAACATTTGGCAACCTTTTCTAAGAAGCCTTATTACTTGCATGCTAGGAATATTGCCCTCAATGTGTTTGTTGAAATATTTCTTAATATTGGAGGTTGACAACGCTTAGTATAAAGTTTGATTTGACTTGAATATTCCATACGACTGAACTGAAATGGCATAATTAACGAACACCATTAAAACCATCACCCCTTTGGAGCTTCTAATGGCATGGTTGACGAGTAGAAATTTCGGTTATACTCTTCCATTATTTTGAATAATTTAATGTGATCTCTTCATTCCACATAACTTGCATGTATATTTCTTCTAGTTCCTACAAAATACATGAATCCGACATCAACAGGGCTGGACGCCCCACCTATTGGAAAGAATGAATATTGAATATTGGTTGCTACTATTGTTTTGTTGAGTGATTCCCAAACCCTAAGAGTGATTCCTTGGAACCCTAGAGTGATTCTAGATTTTTTTTTTCTTTATTTTTTTCTACTTCTTAGACTTCATCCATAATGCAAGCATCCAATGAATTTTGATTCATCATAAATCATCCATATAGTTACAAGATAGGTCTCTCTTGAAATTCTAAAGTTTTGTTCTTTTATTGTTTATTTTATTTTTTATGTTTATTGGGTTGATTTCTATAAATCAGTTCTGCTAGAGTTTCTGGGATAGACCTGAGTTTTGCTTGTTTTTTATACTTTTCTTAATCGTTTTGTACTCAAATTTGGAGGGTTAAATCTCCATTCATAACGTTGTAATCCTATGAAGTGTTGCCTTGATCAGAGAAGCCTAAACTTATTTTTTGTGGTGCCCTAGTTTTGTCTAGCAATTAGAAATTCTAGATTTTGTCTTTCTTTAATCCGTTTGAATCAAATTTTGAGGGCTATTTCCAACCTATTTCGACCTTATTTAGAATCCTCTTGGGCCCATAACCCGCAGGACATCTGAGGCCCTAGGCCGTCCTGCATCATCTAGTGTCCAATGTCTTGTGTCTGAGGGAGATTATGGATCTGATTCTTGCTAAGGCTCCTCAGGGGTCTATGTCAATTGTCCACCAGATTGATTTGGATGGCTTCTCTAAGCTTCGGGTTCACCATCCTGTGGAATTGACCATATCAGCTGTGAAGGGGGCCTGGACTTACCGAGGGTGAAAGAGAAAGCAGCTCCTAAGCTTCTTCAGTCTAGTCTCGAGCTAAAAAGGAATCCGGCAGTTTCCTCCCCAATCATATGCAATATGAAAGTTAGTCACATTTCTTCTATAATTTCCATTCCTCTCCGATGCTATCTACCCTGGACTTGTGCAGAAATTATTGCTGGTTTGATAAGGGTGCTAGTCTTATCCATGAGCTCTAAGGTGTTACCTTGAATTCAAAAACCGGCTGTGGGGACTTGGGGAATCAAATGATGTTGGTTGAGAATCAGGAGGCTGATGTTTATTAGGATTGGTTTTTGGCCTATTAAGCCTTTGGCGATCAGTGAGAGAGTGGATGATGTTAGGTGTGCTCGGATATTAGACTTGGAGGTCTTTCTTGGAGAGGCCTAATTTTGTTGAGTACAAGAGGCTTGAAAGAGTAGTGTTAGTTATGACAGGAAAGCTAGGTGGTTTATTGAAAGGGCGGGGGGTGAGGAAAGGAAAGGGTATTTTGAAAGTTTGATTAATGGATTTAAAACTTATGCCATGGTATGTTAGAAGTCTTGGTAATACGGACAAGAGGGTTACCATCAATCAATGCATCCTAGTGTGCAGCCTGATATTCTTTGTTTGTAGGAAACTAAGATTTAGTTGATGAGTGATTTGGTGATGAAGGAGGTGTGGGGGCAGAGGGCTTCCGCTTGGCTGTCTCTCCCTTCTTGAGGGGCTGCGGGTGGAAGTCTTTTGATTTGGAATGAGGATTAGATTGAGGTTTTGGAGCATGAGTGATGTGAAAATCCAAAATGCGATCCTAGAGGGGGCGGTGAATAGGTTCTTTAAACTTATTTAACTTTACTTTTTGGTCCACTTTTGATTTACTTAGAGATTTGACTTTAATTGCACTAGAATACTTTAACAAGTAAATCAATTCTCTATGAATTTATCATAGACCACTACTCTTCGTCATGCACTATAGTTTGACTTATAACAGAGTAGGAGACGGGCTGATAAATTCCCTAATGTTGTTTAATTTAAATATTTTACTTTACCTTAATAATTAAATTGATTTTTGATACAAATCTGATGTGAAAATCCAAAATGCGATCCTAGAGGGGGCGGTGAATAGGTTCTTTAAACTTATTTAACTTTACTTTTTGG
>JAOXJP010123897.1:0-13778 GCA_025762735.1 Platanus orientalis | reverse complement strand
CTTTAAATCTTTGTAAAACCTAGTTTTTCCTCTTCTTTTCTCTTTAAAATCCCTACTCTTGCAAAACTTCTTCAAAAGATCATTTTTCTTATAAATTTCTATGTTTTTATAAACCTAAATAACAACCCTAATTTTTAATTTCATGTAGGTGGGTCTCTAATGAAAAAGTCCTTAAAGTTTTGTAAAAATCATGGTTGTATGGAATTTTTCACTTTGATGACGCCATCCCGTCAGACTTTGTTTTCAGCATAGACACTCAGTGGGAAAATGATCATAACGTTTCCTACTAAACTCCGATTCACTCACCCTTTTTTTATTGAAAACTAGACTTCAAGAACTTTCCAAGAATATGTAAATTGCTCTTTAATTCATTCTACATTTCTATTGGTGTATTTTTAAAGTTACCCCAAAATCTATTGATTCATACCACACCAGACGATACAGACACTTTTAGAAAAATTGTCATAACTTCTTATAGGAAACTTCAATGCACTCAACGTTTATCACATTGCAAAGTAGACTCATAGATCTTTCCAAGCATATATTATTTGTAGGGTGATTCCTACGAGATTGATAGATATTGACTTACGAAGTTGTGTCATCCGTTTGGGACAGCTTTAGAAATTGTCATGTCTTTGGCCCCTTTCCTTTTCTTCCTTAGTAAATTCCATTTAACTTTTCGTTTGGTGTCTATTTCGCTTGCTGTTTGTTTTGTATGACTCTAGACTTCTATGTCTATCCAAAGGTATAAGTTTTACTCTCAAATTCTTTCTACATTTTCGTTGGTGCCTTTCTAAAGTTGTGCCAACGTTCAGATCAACATATATGCATTTAAGTGGTTCTATGTGTATATAGAACTTTTATAACATGTGTTAACATTTTAAGTGTGACATGTGTACAATATATGTGTGTCATGGTGTGGGGTATTACAAGATGAGTATGGCTAGACTCGTGTAAATATGACATGTAAACTAAGGAACAATGAGTCATTTGTGCTAACATGTCAAATGGAGCAGGTTTTCTATGTGAAGGATATCAAAAATCCTCTTTGGCATTTGTATTATAGATAGAACCTTGAGATTATTACAATATGCCACCTCCAGAAGAGAAAAAAGATGATGACGAGGAAGAAGATGACATTCAAGAAGCATATCAACAGAATGCTTCAATGGTCATCATCAATTGGGTGTTACAAGCATATTAGATGATAATAATGAAATGATGACATGAGATATGAATGATATCCCAAGCATAACTATTGATGTTGACATGGATGATATTAGTCACTTTGATGGAGACTAATTGGAGTAGATGTTTTGAAATATATGTATTTTGTTTTCATGAAAGATTGTATTCAATGCAAGAAATAATATCTATGAATCTTTACTTTCTTTTAATTTATTTTTCTTGTTTATGTATCTCAAATTCTTATTTTAGTTTGAATAATATTAGTTTGTTTCTTTATGTATCTCAGACTTTTGTTCATTAATTAGTTATGCTCAGGTTAGTTTTTCAATTATTATGTCATATTTTTTAGTTTCAATTTGAATTATATTTGCTTGCTTGTTTATGTATATTTAATTTCAGTTTTGATGATATTAGTTTGCTTATTTATGTAAACTTTTATTAATTTATATTTGGATCAATGCAAGGAATTCATTACTATGGCTAGAAGAGCTAGAGACAATGGAGTTGGCACAATTAGAAATATTGATACAAGCAAAAATGGTGGCATAAGTAAAGATACTGGTAAAAGTGAAAATTAATGTGTTTATTTGTTGATTTTATTTTATTTTTCTTTTAGTATTCCCTTATTGTCATTCACACATATACCTATTCATATGTGTTTGCTAATTTTTTTTTTTATAATGTATAGGGAAGAGGCAAGGGAGAGGTCCTACAAGGAATTTGAATTTGGCCAAAAAATTCAATGGTCAAAGATTTCCAATAACATGGAAGAATCGAAGACCTGTAGGGGAGTACTCTAAATTATTCAAATCAGAATGTACTTCCCTTGTTTGGCAAGTGCAAAATGTACCTCTACAAGTTAAGGATTAGAGAGAAGTACCACATGATAAGCAAAAAAGCTATTTGACAATGTCTTAGTACGTAGTATATCAAATTTTGAAATACACATTTATTTTATGATGAACTATATAATCCTTATTAATTCTCTATTTTTATGAGCATTTTATGGTTAAGGGTTAAAATGTATGGCAATAGATGAATTGATCTTTAAAAATTATTGGAACTACCTAAAAGTAAAATGGTATACACCATACATTGGTGATATTGAGGAGGCACAACAAATGTGCCACCCAACATGGTTGAGGATGATTGGAACTATCTTATGGATTTATGGAGTAACCTAGATTGGAAGGTACCAATCCATGAAAGTTATTATTGAACTTATTCTTAATTTGTGACTTTGTTGAGAAATACATTTTTAATCATGCATATTAACTAGATTTAGCTTATACATAATACCTTTCCTTCAATGTAGGATATGTGAACCAAGAATAAGGAGAATCGTTCAAAAAATCTTATAATTCACACTATTGGATCAAAAAGTTTTCAAAAATGGAGTGAGGAAGAGGTATAACATGATAGACTATCAAGAAACTTAATCTTCATTTTGCATTTTTTTCTTCCAAATTTTTTACAACAGAGCTACCAAAGAAGAGAAAAGACAATCTGGACAGGTCCTAGTCTACCTTAAACATGTAAGAACAATGGCCTTTTATAGATAGGAGGTTGGATGGATTTGAAAGCTAACTTAAAACTAATTAAATCTACATAGGATTGGCTTCTCATAAAGACATGTGAAGGCATGTGGGCTGGTCTGTCATGTAAGATTAGTCATTGTCTTCATTGGGATCATCCTAGTATTGGACAAAAGGAGACGAATCTACTGAGTTGTCGATATCCTGTGTAGTTAAAAAAGGCCTCGAGGCAAGAGAACATGCATTGAGATAGTGGGTGTTGTGGGTCTACAAAGGGGCTGACTACAATGAGTGGTGGAATTTGCACATAGTCTGTAT
Organism: Platanus orientalis; assembly: GCA_025762735.1. Taxonomy (NCBI): domain Eukaryota; kingdom Viridiplantae; phylum Streptophyta; class Magnoliopsida; order Proteales; family Platanaceae; genus Platanus; species Platanus orientalis. The sequence goes on along the minus strand of JAOXJP010123897.1, from coordinate 10,737 downwards.
GATTGAGTGAATGCATGTTTGCTTTGAAAATACCCATTCTGCCAGGTGGTATTCGTAATGCTCTACCAAATTATAGGGGTACTAGTGTACAATTTCTGCCTTTGGGTCATGCGTGTAAGATACAGTCTCTTCTTCATTATTTGGAATGATATCAGTTTGATTTATGAATGTAATGATTACATACTTAACATGATGTACTTGCAACATCTGTTGCCATGTGGTGATGGGATAAAACCATTGGAGCCATTTCATTAGGTTAGTTTGGTCAAGGGTAAGGGCCGGATTGGTGAGGCATTGATTGAGGTAAGCATATAGTCGTGGGATATAAAAAATGAATGCGATTGTATATGCTTCAAAAAGGTACCATAAGTAGTAGAGGGTTTCCTATGGTATATGGTAATAGTTACAAACTGAATGGGGAATGAGGTATAAATAATCAGGGTGAGGGAGGTGTTTAAAGATTTGACCATGTTCAAAGATCGAGATTTCAAGAAAACAATGAAAGTTTTTTATACTTCACTTAGCTTGAAGAAACTCGAGAACTTTGGTTCATACTTTAAATGGGAGGTCATGGATTGGTTCCAAAGGATAGACCAAAGGAATCAGCATTAGAGGGTGTGTTTATTTTCAGGACAAAAATCTGCAAGCATATTAGTGCTTCCTTTGATGTTTTGGGTCTAGAAATCCCACTGAGAAAATCAGTTGGCCCATTTGAGGAGCTGTAGATTTGGCAACAATTTTTTTCTTGAACTACAACATTTGAGGAAAAGAGCTCATGTCCATTTCAATGGTGAAGTGATGGCCGATTAAATGGAATTGAAAATTTTCAATAGCTCTTTTTATGGCAAGAATCTCCTTAAAAGTGGAATGGTAATTTTGTCCAGCTAGTGAAAAGGTTCCACTTTTGTAGCTGTAGGGATATCTTTTGCCTCTAAATTCTTTGTAAAGAACTACTCCCCATTGGTTATTACTTACATCATTTTGAAGGATTCTGTGTCCTATGCCTAGAATTTGGAGTGATGGGAGCTTGGTGGAGCATACCTTCAATTTTTGTACAACAGTGGTATGTTTTTGTTCCTAGGGCGGAGCATCTTTCTTCAGGAGTTGTAAAAGACAGCTTCAGTAAAAAGCAATATGAGGAACAAAATCAAACATGTAATTTACCAGGCCAAGGAACTGTTGTATTTACTTTAAGGATGTTAGCCGATTTGGGAATTTTGCAATGAGGTGGAGATGTGTGGCTGCAAAGAGTATTGGCCATTTGAGACATGCATGCCAAGAAAATGTACCTCTGTTGTGGCAATGATCATTTTCTTTTCAGCAAGCATGATTCCATACTATTGAAGGATTTCGCTAATTTTTTAGAGCAAAGTTTGATGGGATGTTGCATCTGGAGAAAACGATAGAATATCATCTATATAAATCAGAGCATTATTCAGAATTGGCTTGAATATAGTGATCATAGCTTTTTGAAAATGGGAGGGAGCCTCTTTCATACCACATTACTATTCATTGGCAATGATGGTTTGGAAGGCAAAAGGTGGTTTTGGGCCTATCTTCAGGATGAATGCCGAGTTGCTAGAAACATGCTTTGAGATCAAACTTAGAGAAATTTTTGCATTAGTGAGAGATGTTGGAACAAAAAATATCTTTGAGGGATGGGGAATTTGTCATCAGTAAGAAAATGGTTTAGAGGCTAGTAGTTGATGACTAATCTTAGCTTGGCTTTAACTTGGTTGGACCTTTTATTGACACAAAAACTTCGCAAGCCTATTGGGATGAAGTGGGTTCAACTAGTCTCTCTTTCTCTAATTGGAACAATTCTTGGACAGCCATGGAGTAGTGAGAGGGGCTCATTCCTCTATGACTAGCTCAGGTTGGGTTTGATATCTTCATTGAGCTTGAAAGGGAGAGTAACAAGGAATTTTAGGTTTCGCCAAAGGGGATTAGGATGATTGGAGAGAAATTCATTGTGGGATTTTACATAACTTTGAGTTCTTCGAGTTGCTTGTAATTTATGAGAAGGGGTCAAGATGATGTAGATAGAGTTTTAGAAGAGGGGACCAAGGGAGAAAATATTCTTTGTATGCAAGTCTTATGGGGGTTTAGTGAAGATTTAGGATTATATGGCGTATATCAAATTCGATTATCAAATCTTTTTCTATAAGGTTGGAACCAAGGACTTAATGTTGGATGGTAAGGGAAGGAAGGAGCTGGATGAGGATTGGATTGCTGATTTTGTCAATTTTAAAGTGATCTCCATTAACGGCTTTGAAATTTTGATAAAAGGGTTTCCAATGGGATGGAGGAAGAAGTTTTGTGTTAATGATAGATGCTGCAGACCCTATATCAAAGAAGGTGATAACCTAGAATGGTCTCGCAAATGAGGATAGGTGGATTTGGATTTGAGAGGCGGGAACAGGTTGAGTGTGATATGATGGGAATTTGGTGACAAAAATGCCGTTAATTTCATAAGTTTCAGATTGCTCATTAGAGCTAGATGAATATGGATCATTGTTGAATGCTGGAACCTAGACTGCAAAAAGAATATCTGGGGTTTGTTCATCTTTGTGGGAGAAAACAGACTCGGCATTGAAAAAATCTGAATCAACATACTGAAACATATGTTGGAAGAATTTCTCATTTTTCTTCTTGTTGGGGAAATTTTTTGCAAAGTGGCCTGACTGGTTGGAAATGTAACACTTAGAGGTGGTTTTTCCTCTAATTTTCTTTTTTTAGAGGAATTTCCATTTCTTCTTATGGAATTTCTTTCGAAACTTGGGAGGGAGTTTGCCAGGGAATCCTTTCCAAAAGTGTTTCTTCTTAGATGAGGGACAAAGACAATCTTTTCTATCTTTACATTTGATAGAAAGATCTTCCCTGTCACAGGCAGTGCTAATCTTTTTGTCCATTCCTTCAAATGTTCAAAGAAATTTCTTCTGATTGTAGAGCTCCTCTAATGCTAATAAAGCATTTTGATATATTTCTCGAAGTGATGCAGTTTGGAGTGTAAGTCTTTTTATTTCCATGAACTTAAAGGCTTCATTTCCTAATGGATCTGGAAGGGAATTGAGGAAGGACTGCTTCAACTTTGGATCATCTATGCCTTTGAGAAGATAAAATCTTTTTTGACATGTTGTTGTAATGTCGTTTACGGTCTTTTCTTTTGAAGGATCAACATTTCATGCTTAAAAATTCATCTCTTGCAATGGAGGTTTGATGAGTTTCTTTACCAAGGAATTTATGGATGAGTGCCATAAATGCATCGATTGTCGTAGATTAGAGTACCTATAACTGATGATAAACACCAAGATTTATCCACCATTCTCTAAGTCTTCCACTGAGCCAAGAGGTGAAATTTACAAGAAAATCTCTTAACTTTGCATCTGGGACTTGCATTTCTGCGTCAATCCATGCATACATTTCGATAAGTTTGTCTTTCCATTGGGATGGAGGAGTTTCATTAAGAGAAGACGGTTTTAAGATTTGTAGTATCTACAAAAATTCTCCTTTGTTGCTGTGCGGGTATATGGGTAAGTGGAGGTTCTGGGGGATCTATTTATGGATCTTCCACTTGAGGTTCTTCCTACATATCTTCATGCATGAAAGCTTTTAAAGGGATATCTGAATCAGATGAGTCAGAATCAATAGTAGCATTCAGTTCAAGTTTTTTAGGGGTAATGGATAGGTTTTTTAGGAAAAAAGAAATTGGGTTTATTGAGGTTGATAATTCAATAGGGAACATAGATGGATGGGATCGGGTTGAAGCACCAACTAGATTGAAGTATTTTTCATTATTTTGTTACATAGTCATTAAGAATGCTTCATAAAACAAACTGGCTAAAATATTTGTATAAAAAAATTATTTTTCTATTATGTTCTTTCAAATTGTAGAAAGACAAAACTGGGCAAGAACTTTACTCGAGTCCAATTGTTTGAAGTCACTCATGTGCAAAATAATGGGCAAGCGATGAATGGAACAATACAACAAGCATTGGTATATAGATCAAATACTAGTTTGTCTGTTTCATTATTTATATGTTTGTTTCATTGTTTCGTTATTTTAATGTATATGACATTTAGGAATCTTACTACTCAAGTTGATAAGGGGTCCTTGGAAATGTCAAAACATCAAATCTTTATGGTGTTTTGTCTTGAGCCTCATGGACTCGTCTGAAATTCTAATATTAATCCTAGAGGGGGGGTTAATAGGATATTTAAAAAATTCTTTTTAGATTACCCCAAATTTAATTGTTGTTTAATTAGTGAAGTTAATCCCGGTGTTTAATTGCAATTGAATTATGAATATGTCCTATTGTTTTACATGTGAGATTATATCAATAAGTGCAATCCTTGAGAATATAAATGAAATATGCAAAGGCAAACTACAAGCAATCACAATATACATAAGATATATAGTGGTTCGACATAACAACCTACATCTACTCTCCAAAGCTCACCACCAAGTCAAATAATTTTATTAAGACTGAAGGTGTTATAATCAAGAATAAAATTAACAAAAGCTTAATCTACTTGCCAAGCAAGCTACACCTGGTGTCTCTGATGGGTGTAGTCTATGGTTTACTCTTCCAGTGTTTCTAGTGAAAGAGTTAAGAGTCTACATTACTAGTGTCTCCGGTTGAAGAGCTAAGAGTCCACATTATCGGTGTCTCCGGTGGGAGAGGTCTCAAAAGCTTAAATGGAATTTAAAGGCAGGAATTATCTTTTTGAAGGTTGGTGTTGCCTTGTACACACAATGGGGTTGCTCCTTGTTGAGCTAGGTGTGACTATTTCTCCCCACTTCTTCTCAAAGGTTTAAACAACCCTTGGATTCTTCCTATTGATAATTTGACATAGTAAGAATAAGGAGGAAGTAAGGAATGGTCTCTTTGGGTATATATTTACCTATCAAGGTTGTAGAGAGATTTCAAAAGGTTAGAGAGCCAAATTTCTCATAATTTTTCCAAAACAAGAGCACGAGAGTTTAGATTTTGTTCATGACCATTATTTTACTCATTTGAGCTCATTCTCTCTTATATTGGAAGAAACTGATTCATGTCCATTAGATTAGAATATTCATCAACGGTCAAATAACATTGACCATTGATTAGAGATGGATTTTTAAAGTTTTGACCATTATACAGTGTTTTTGCCACTTTGGATCAATCTTGGATTAATACAAATGCAAAAAACACTCAGAACTTGCAACCCAAGAGTTGTTGGTTCGATCTTGGATTGATCCAAATAAGTTTGGATCAATCCAAATTATTTAGATCAATCCAAATGCCCTGTAATGCCTCAAAAAACCTTGGAAAGGCTACAGAGACCTTGGGATCATCCTTCCTTGGTCTGGGAAGGTCCGTAGACCTTTGGAACCCTTTATGGACCCTTGGTTCAACGTGGCCATGCCACTTTACCTAATTTACCTTTTTAGAGTTTGGAATGATGTGTGAACCCTTTGGGATGATTTGTTGACCCCCGAATTGATCTCTTAAGGCTTCCCTAGTGCTTGATGATGATCTTCATGATGATTGGACCCAAGAACCTCCTAGACTTAACATGACTCCACTCATGTCCTAGTCTATGTAATGCATGTATTTTACAGTTCATGGAATTTAAAATACATTACTTTGACACAAACTGATTTTTTTTTAGATAATTAAGATCGGATTTTACTTTCTTATCTAAGTTTGGATATTTCTCATCCCTTTTGCTTAATATACATAATACGAAGGCGTAGATTGTATAGATATCCCATGAATGAAATGAAATACAAACCATTACATTTAACCAAAATATAATTACATCCATGTTCATCATAAAAAAAGAAAAAAATTGAAATAAACTTGGTCTTTAACAAAGCTGTTTAAAAAAAAAAAGAATACATCAACTCCTCTCTAAACCTCCTTCTCCTCATCCTCCATAAGAGGGTTGGCCTCCAATTCAGCCCTCCTATCCCTAAATATCCCTATCCTCTCCTCTTGCTTCTTGCGGGTATATGAGTGGCTCGACCTAAAACGAACAACAGGATCTCCTAAGGACGTAGTTGTAGCCACTCCCTGTGCAACAAGATCTATCCCCTTTACGGACTGTGGAGGAGGTACGTGCTCAGCTCCTCCACGTCCTAAGCTCGTGGGCTGAACCTCAACCTTAGCAGAGGGCATCTCACCATCCCTCTCATCACCATCTCTGCCCCCAGGAACTGCAAAAAAAAAAAAAAAAAGAACAATGTCAAAATCATTAAAAGAAATTTTGTTGAAAAAGATAATTAATTTTCTATCTTTATACCTCCTCAATCTCCTTTTTGTGCCCTTCCTTCAGGCTAAGACCTTTGTCAAATTAGCTTGGTGCTTTTGCTCCACCAAGGCAAAGCACCTCGCCAGCTTGTGGAGGGCACTCAAATACACCTCCCTCAACACTTGCAATAAATACATAAAACTTGGTTAAACATCTTAAAATTCATAGTTTTTTTTAAAGAAGCATCATTAAAACAAAGCTAAGTCATACTTGGGTCACAGCCTCTAGAGGTACCCACCCCTTGGGAAGCTCTGTGTCAGGCAAAAGCTCCTCACTAATCCCGCCTTTGAGGTCATCACCATCACCACCTCGGGTATCACCTCTATTAGGTCAGGCTCAACTACAGGAGCCTTTCTCTTCCTTCCTAGCCTAATAGGAGGTATGGGTTCATCTGTGGCCTAGGCCTCAGCTTCCTGATAAAGCTAAACAAGTCAAAACATCATCAAATATTTTAAAGAAAAAGACAAGTATCAAAAGCATTGTGAGAAGTAAAATGAACTCATCGGTGGCTCAATGCGGCCAGCAAGCACAATAGGGGTTAGATTTGCAAAATAAACAAATCAAGTTAATCAAAAAGTATTGTGTACTTACCTGATCAACCATCAGGAGGTCTAGGTCCCATTGGAGGATGGAGATGGACTTGTGGACCTTGTAGTGGGTGTTTGAAACCTTCCACCTTGCCACGCAAGGGAAATAGAACACCTCCTCGCTCCTCCATGCGGGGGCCAAGGGTGGAAAGTGATCATAACATCACACCTATAAAAGAGAGAACCCAAAGTTCAGTGTCATGAGAGGAATCAGATAAAAGCATAGAGAAAAGAAATAACAAAAGTAAGAGCAAGCTATGACTCACACAAAAAGTATAGCCCCAAGAAAGAATGAGGGCCTTGCCCAGCCGAGATCCCACTCATGTTGGCATACATCCACCCAAGGGCGGACCTACCCTAACTATAACTGTCGACCCTGTCCAAGTCCTCTAATGCGGATAGTAGATGAAAGTAGATGCGGTCACTTTTCCCGCAGTAGATGGAGCGGGTCAACAAGTATATGAGGAAGAAAAACCTAGGTGGAGAAGTCGATCTCAGCTGGGGTGCTCTAATTGGTAGCCTACATATAGTTCTTCTCGAACCACTAAATAAGAACACCCTGAGTGCCCTTGTAATACTCCACTGGCTGTGGCCCTATGCATCTCACCATTAACTATGCATCTGCCTCATCAGTAGAAGGTGGAGGTGTGCCATTCATCAAAAGGCTGATCATCATAAAGAAGGTGGAAAGTTTGAGTAATCGACAACCACCTCTTAGCTAAGGCCATCATCAGAGCCTTGTCCGGTTTCAGCATGGGCATACTTAGAAAGGGGCCAAAGCCCAGGGCCCGCACCTTGTCCTGGACATTGGAGCACATACGCTCTCATAATGCCTTGACCCCGGACCAGGAGCCTCATCGCTCTACCCTCCCCCTAATCTGTAAAAAGAAATGCATAAAATATGTTAATACAATGTTTAAGAAGAAAAGAAATCTAAAAGAAACCAAAAGAATAAAAAATTTCAAAAAATGCAATTCTGGGTTTGAGGCCTAATGCTTGAATTGTTTTGGCTAACACCTGAATTTTTGCCAACGCCTAAATTTTCAACACTTTGTTTTTAAAAGACTGAAAATTTAGGTGTTACGCTTATAATTTAGGGTTATTACTTTCAAGCATTAGAAAGATGCAAAAATTGTTAAAATCATATCAAAAACTCCCTAAATCATTTTTGAAATTTAAATTTAAGAAAAATTAATTCTTCATAATCATTTTAACATCAAAAAATTCAAAGAAATTCAACATGTTTGTAAAAATCAGAAGAACTCAAAGAATCTTAAAAAAAAATCTTCAAAAGAACTGAAAACTCATGGAATATGAAAATGAATCAATAAATCGAACAAAAACTCACCTCATCCGTAATTGGGTTCTTCCATAATGCCGTCTCTTGTGCGGAAAGAAGTGGAAAGGGTCGACCTGATCCACCTTGACTCATAATTGTAAAAGTTGGGTTGTTTTTAGAGTTTTTGGAAATGAAAAAGAGGAAAAAAAGCTTGAAATCTCTCCTTTGTTATGTAACTGAAATATACAAAGTGACAACACAAAGGACAAAAGCATGTTCGTGGGCCATTTAAAAGTTGTAACTACTCTCAATGCCTAATCATGCCTTCAACACCTTAATTTTAATTCAATTAAATTCAGGCATTGACACAAAATTCTGGCGTTAAGCATTTTCTCTATAACTGTTAACACTTGATTTTCCACTCAATGCATGAATTTTAATTGAATAAAAATAAAACATTGGATCAAAATTCAAGCGTTAGGTTTAATTCTACAAGATATTGCATTCAATTGTAAAATGACATTTTTAACCCTTTGTTCATGCTTATGCTTACAGACATGGATCACAAACCTGTGCACTTGGATTCATACTCTACTACCTCCATAAATTTTACAAATGCCCTAATTACTCTTTCCCCTTGAAGAATGGGAAGTTTGGAAGAATTAAAGCCGATTTGGGGCAACATTGACATTAGTACAAATCAACTTGGATTGCCCACTATTAGAGGCAGCCACTTCACTTTGGGACCAGTCATCTATGGTTTTTTGGTTCAAAGAACAAGAACTCACACCCACTATTGAGGAGCTCGAATACTTCTTTGATGAGAATATTATCTTGGCATTAGTGCCATAATCCCAACCCATAAACCTAGCTACCTTAAAGGCTTTCATGCATTGAACATCTCCAAGGCCCCCTGCCTAAGGAAGCTATAGGTGATATTTACACTACCCTTTCAACCTATTATTGGAAATAAGTTGGAAGAAAGTTGGTGATTTCACTGACTCATTCAAATTTAGAGCATTCACCTTGGTTTCCTTAGGACAACTTTTGCTATCACGTAGCTTCCATCATATCAACGGCATCTTGCTTGACATCTTGGGGCAACATTTATAGAAGAAAATCCTTGCATGCATGATCATATCTAAGAATATTTCTAGCCTCTCTTATTGCATTCGACATCATCGAGGTCGGTTATATGGTTGTCCAGCTTTCTTACAGGCCCAGCTATGAGAACATGTGACTACCCTCTCATATTTTCTAACTTACATGTCTCGTGATTTAACTCCAGTACAGACACATGTCAACAATTGACCTTTGCTAGCCAAAGCCATGACATCTGATAACCAGAATCTGCTATCCATTACGCTCCCTAAACATGACACTTAGCGAGTCAAGTGGCACAAAGCACGCTACCCACTTTTGGCAACTAAGGACCGCACCTACATGGTTATTACAAGGGCTTTTCAAAGCACTCCTTAAGTACCCATACTCATCCTTCCATAATTTACCCTTAGACAAGATCTCTTTGATTTTCCTACGACTTTCGAAGTCATCTTCAAGCTTGCCCATCCTACATCTACTCCCACACAGTCTATACTAACCTTCCTATGGGACAACTCACATACCGGAGTTAGTCGGCATTCACAACTTATATCTTTAAAAGCACAAACCATGACATCATCTTATGAGCATTGGCTTCTTCACAAACCTTTTATATAGCCTAACACCCCTGATGCACCCATTTCCTCGAACTAGTGGCCATGCAATGAATCATCTTCTTCATCACATATAGAGCTTTCTCACACTCAAGTAGAGTACGAGCAAACATTATTAAACTTAGCCGAAGAAAGGGCTTTACATGCCCAAACCAAGGCTGCCCTAGAAGCTGAGACACATTTGCTTACAGAGGCCGAGGTCTCATGTAATTGTAGCTAGCATTGGAACGAGACCCAGTCCGAGCTCATTTACACCTTGAAAAGTGAGCTCAATGATAGTAGGACTTCCCATGAAGATTTGGGAATCGAGATAAGGTGCAGCAACAACATGGCCATCATACAAGATCAGTGGATACAGTCATGGGTTCACGAGTTGAGAACAAAGATTTTTTCTTTGGGCTATAAGCCAGTGCCACCTCCAACACCACCTCCAGTGGTGCCCAATCTTTAGATTACACCTTATGCTTTCATTTTCAATGTATTGGGGCAAGTTCCCCCTCTTTTGTAACTATTTCCCGATGTATATATGTATAAAGTTTGAAATTCCTATGTATAAATCCTAGAGGGGGTGAATAGGATTATTTAAAAATTCTTTGTAGATTGCCCCAAATTCACTTGTTACTTAATTGATTAAATTGTCCCTATATTTAATTGCAATTGAATTGTGCACATAAATATGAATATGTTTAATTGTTCTACAAGTGAGATTAATTTAATATGTGCAATGCTTGATAATGTAAATGATAAATGAAAAGGGAAACAACAAGCAAACACAAATATGCACACGATGTATAGTGGTTCGGCATAACGGCCTACATCCACTCTCAAAATCTCACTACCGAGCTATGCAATTTTATTA
>JAOXJP010123886.1:0-13778 GCA_025762735.1 Platanus orientalis | reverse complement strand
AAGGCTTTAAACAGAGCGGAATGGCGAAACAGGATTCATGTAGCCGACCCCAAATAGTTGGGATAAGGCTATTTGTTGTTGTTGTTGTTGTTGTAATGGAAAATGGATCATTGACTCGGGATTTGGGTTTTTTTTTCTTTCTGTGTTTTCCTTGAGGATTCAAGTTATTGCTCTCGAGTAGAAGATAATGATCTTCTTCTCTATTTCTTTCATGCATACTGCTATGCTACTAAGCAGCAGAAACATATTAACAAACTTATTTTTGGACCAGTTCTCATGACTTAAGTAGTTCAGATTCAAGTAAGAAAGTGGATAATTGAGGGACATCTAATTAGTGTGATTAGAGGCAGTGTGGTCTACCCAAGAGGTAAAGGTTCTACATCAACTGTACATACACCTGTGACTGCTAATATCAAAACAAAAATTACTAATGATATAAAAATTATCACCATGATTTATCCTGAGAACAAAACAAGTTGAGAAAATCTCAGAGAGAGAGAGAGAGAGGAGTATCAACTCAGAAGGGTTGATGCTGTTGGATGTTTTTTGAGATATGTGTGGTGCAAGTCCTGTGGACTATCCAGCGGTTGGGACATTATGGAGTGTGTGCTCTTCATTTTTTCAGGACAGAGACAGGTTGAGAGTGAGCTTTGCACTAAATTTGAGATGGCTACCAAATGAGCAGCCCATATTACGATCTGAGGATGCAACATATACCTATTGTGTAGTACTTTGACACTGATTGTTCACAAAAAGTGGGCGAACTTGGATAGCTGAGATCCTGAAATCAGGTCTCTTTCCACCATAAGAGACCAACCTTTTGTGGGTCCTAGACCTGCTCCTGTATAACCAAGCTTTGATGTCCAGAGATCATAGGTTTGAACATATCGGCTAGCCAAGAGATCCCACTGGACTAACTCTCTTGGTCCCGTCTTCCCATTATGGCTACAGGCTTTGAGCCTGTGGCACAAGAGGAAATGTATTTAACAATTCAAAGTTCTAGGGTGGTTGTGGCATCTATCTTCCTTATGAAAGACTGAGGGTCGAATCCCTTTACATGCAGTGTGCTGTGGAGTTTGCCTGCTTGGGTGGTGGTCTGTGGGCCTGTGTTGCCTGTCAAATAGTCAATGTGAAATGTACCCAAAAAAAAAAAAAAAATTCTAATTTACAGAGGATGTGGGCTCCGTTCATTTCTGCATTCGATTGCAATTGGCCTACAACCTCTTTCTATAGAGCCACCCTTGTACTGCTGGGCAGCATCAGATTATTACTCAAGGTATTACAAGTGGGTAACTTTAATATAAAGTAGGAAGTAGGAAGGAAGAAAAAAAATGTTCCCATCTACAAGCACTGGGATAACCTGCATTAAATTTACATAAGAACTTCCATGCATCAATAATCATAAATGCATGTGCACACCACATACACCATGACGAGCCATATACTCTGTTATTCGATGAATCCAGTTTGCTAGAAACACAAGATCACTGCTACACAAAAGGGGTTGGGCATATAGAATGATTGCTAAACAGCTTCTGCAAATCCTAGTTGGAGATTACCGAAGTCGAACACCGTGTGATACACTCCCATGAAGATGTCTCCAAGAACCCTGTGCATGCATACTCGTAAGTACATCCATATAAGCTATTTAACTGAAATATGCATTACTGTTCTGCTAATGCCAGTATGTCTAGTTAGCTCCCTTATCAAGAGTTCAAGCCCATCTAAACAAAGTATGACGTGCCAGAGATAAGGAATTTTATGCTGCATACCACCTTAGGTGCTTGCATAGGTGCAAACATAAGCATGTGCCTTTATTCGTGTGCCTGTGTAGATAGATACATACATGCATAGTGAATGTTTATCAAGGTCTTGATGATGAAGTATGATCACGTACCAGAGGGGGCCTCGCGGACGAGGCACATCTAGTGCAATAAATCCACTTTGACAGATGGTGGAATGGCCTTTTCCAGTTTTTACAATGTACTGAAAGAAAACACAAAACCGTAGAACAAGAGGAATGAGAAAGTCTCCTAGTCATTTCTATTCTGTCACTGTGTTTCTTTTTCTTTTGTTTTCCAATTGTGTTTGATAGACTACTGACTCTAAATTTCAGGAGAGTAAGGATGTATTTAATGATCCTAGGTAAACTGAAACAGGTTATAAGTTGCAACAAACACACCTGTTTTGGAGTAAGGTGGAAGGATTTATTCCCAATGGTAAATGAAACATCTGGCAGGGTTGAAATGCTATGGCAGTCAATAAGCGACTGCCCCATGGGACTGGGCAGGTACACACATAGCTGGAACACAATTAAGAATTTATGAATCACACCTTACACAGCATAAATTTATTCTCAATATGAGATTCTATATAAGCAGAAGGATGTAGTTTTGGGAGTATACTACCTCATCCACATAGTTGAATATTATTTCTTCTGCGTCTCTAAGCTGGGTCCTGATCCAAACAACAACTATTTCACAAATGGCACACTTAGGATCTTGATCACCTGCTGAATCAGCATCTTGATCAACTGATGATTCCTCCTCACTTTGGTTGTCGACCACTGTTTCAATGCCACTGCTGCTTGGGATCAGATTGAAGTGTTAGTGAAAGGGAAGGATCAAGAAAAAAAATTTAGACCAGTAAATGAAAGATCTCCTGAGCTCACATACTGGGGTGGATTAGGGTCGCAGAGATGAATCCAATTACATATTTTCCTAGGTTGCATCTGCAGAGTAATTAAAGTATGAAACGAGTTCATGGGATCAATCACAAATTCAAATAAACATGGTGATAGAGAAACAAAACGAACCCCTGCTTTTAAGAATTCCACTATTAGTTCTCCGAACTTATGGACAATATGTTTACACTTTTTGCTCACTATTCCTTCTGCTCCAATTGCACGATTGATTTTGTTCACTATTTTCTGAAATAGAATAACCAGTTAGTGCTAATTTAAAAAATAGAAGAAGAAGAAGAAGAAGCAAGTGAACCACATAAGAAAAATGAAAACTGAATCAAAGGTGAATATCTTTCTGGCATTAAGTCAATTGTTAAGAAGGTACAAGCACATACCCTTGGACCAGCAATTACTGAAGTCCCAGAATCCACAATTGCAACACAACCACTCTCACAAAAACCTGAAAAAGAAATCCTATCAAGGAGGGTAAAAACTACAAAAAGAAATGTTAATTTGGAGTTTAGATTCAAAAAATTATTTTTTATTTTAAACTTTTATAGCTTTTCTCAGAACAGGTATAAATTGGGACAGACTTTTCCAGGAGTGCCAGCCTCAAGGATTTCAATGAGACATCAGGCTTTAGCAGGGGGTTGATAAAAGTTTTCACTAAGGGTGCGATTGCTTGCCATCTCACTTGACGTGGGATGAGAAAAATATAAGAAAATGAATGTTATTCCTTGATTGGTTGCAATCATACGTAATGGGATGAGAAAAAAAAAGTTATTTTAAGAATTTAAATCCCACATTTAAATTCCTATAAATTAGGTGTGATTTAATGAGATGAGAAAATTGAGAAAATTGGGGGAGAAGATTGGGAAAAAAGTATCGGATGGTTTTTTAACTCCAGCGTCCAGACTGAATGACGAGCGAAATGGCCTATTCTCTACAATCCTCAACAGAACGAAGCAACCAGAACTCTCCTCCTTCGTCTTCATCTTCTTCAGGTAAGCTTCTCTCTTCCTCGTTTATTCCTCTCTCTGCTCCTCTGTCTCCTCTCGTCTCTTGTTCCTCTCCTCTTCATCTCACGCCTCCTCTTGGAATCAAAGCCCCAGAACCTGTTCTTTCTCAGCAATGTCTCCTCTTCTTTCTCAGCAACAAGGTTAGCTCCTGTTAGCGCTAGAGCTCTCTCTGCTTGCAGAGCCCAATCTGTTCGACCCAAAACGAACAGTTTAGTCACCACACACGAGGCCTGCGCGGCCAATAGATCGAGCCATAGCCCTTTAAAGTCGAACCCAGCATAAAATCCCAACACCACTGCAACCGCCATCCTCACCAAATAAAGCGAACCCAAGTTAATATTGGCTCCCACCTTTGGTCGATCCGTTCCTCTCAAGACCCCACAACCGGTCGTTTGTGGGCAATTTCCTTGTTCGCAGAGTCCAATTATTGGCAAAACAATCAACGTTAATGCAACAATCTCTGCGTCCTAGGTCAACATGTTTGCTCATGTTCTTCTCACCATTGCAGTAAAGGTTAATGCCGAAAATTTCAAGAGAGGCCAGTAATAACTGTAAGCCTTGCTTTTTCTGGCTGGTTTGCACCCAATTCGTTTCCAACTCTTGTTGATACACTGAAGCTTAGAGAAGATGGGAAGACGATAGATTAAGGGGATGGTTTGAATCAAAATACCCATTGAAGCGATAGTTGCTCTGGGATTAATTAGCAACCCAGATAACAAAATCATGATTTCATACTATCCCCATTCGAGACAGACCGAAATGCAGCTAGGAATGGCTAGATTCAAGAGGGATTTCCAGCCCATTAAGCACTCTGAGGAAATACCCCCCAGGTTTTCTAGTAAACACCGGAACTGTAAATATAGATGATCACAGTGCCGACGAGATTAAAGTTAATCCAGACGCTGCTTAAAGCTACGCCTTTGATTCCAAAATTAAGCACTGAAATGAGAAGGTAATTGATGGGAATGTGTAGAAGAATTGAGAGAGCAGCACAAATAGTTAGAAGCAGAGTTATCGATTGTGTCCGAAGATATATCTGTAATGGGTGGAGCAGAGATTGTGCTGGGAGGTCAGGAAGTGAATATAGAATATAGGAATGGGCTTGTTTCAGGTTGAGCCATATGTTAGTATACCCTTATCTCGACACAACATGATCCTGACCTGCCAACCTGAATTGCCACCCCTAGTAAAATGTCAGCAAACACTTCTGTTGATTCACAATGAATCTTTGATCTGCACTCAGCAATCATATATGTGTATGTGTGTGTGTGAGAGAGAGAGTATTGGATTCTATCAAGTTCAAATCATTTCCATTTTAAAGGAAGAAGGGAGTAGAAGTGTTCTACTTAACCAAAAACAAAAACAAGATAATTTTCTCACATTTTCTCAGTGCAACCAATCAGTTAAAGTTTGGTTTCTCATTGATTTTTTGAGTGCAACCAATCAGCAAAACAATTTATTAGAAAATAAGTAATTTTTTTTTCTTTTCTGTTATTTTGCATCCCACCCTATTATGACTGCAACCAATCGCAGCTTAATGGTGAAAGACTGAAAGGTGAACTTTCCCAACATAATCCAATGTTCCAGGAAAGGCCGCTGCCGTTGCACCCATCCTAGAAAACTAGATTTAGAATAAAATATCGGCATTAGTTTCTGTCATGTTAGGGAAGTGCGTAATGGATCTGATCCATTGGCAAACCGGGGAATCTTGAATTCAGTACTGCGTATGTAATCTTCACTTGGATCATTTCTCTTTAAAAGAAAAGTTTAAAACATGAAACAAAATACAAAAAAAATCAATAAATGTTGATGTGTTTTGGTACAATGCATCACCTGTTGAATGTCTCCCAATGAGAATTTCTCCCATTTCAAACTGAAGAAAAATGAACACAGGAAAAACAGTAAATTTAACCTTCTCATGTGATAAAAAATAAAAAATAAATTCGTACAATTTTGCTGTGAAATAATCAAGGTTGCAAATTTTCTTCTTGGAACCCGAGGTTTTAAAAATTAAAGAAAATGGCAGGTATATGGTGAACTCTGATAGTTATTTACCATTATAACAGTTACAGTGGCTGAACAACATTGGGTCCTTTTTTATTTTTTGATAACCAACGTATCCAGGTCTCTTAGAGCACTTGACTAAGTCCTCAGGGCACGGGGACTCCCTGCCTCTCCCATGCACCGGGTAAATCAGGTTTTCTACACCCGGGCAAGTGGCCTAAGGAAGTGCATTTCAAACTCAGGATATCTGCTTCTTGAGGCGTGATCTTGGGCAACTGTGCTACCCCTCGGTTAATTATTTACCATATTGGTCTCTTTTTTTCATTAAAAATAAATATATTATATGTTTGAACTTGGAGTTGAAAATTGAAGTCAAGTAATTACATACCATAAAAGAATATTTAAAAAATAATAACGGGATAAAACAACAAGATAAAGGCCGTTACCTGCCAGTAACCATTCTGAATAACTGGAACGAAGGTGTGTTCACCCCTAAAGTGCTTTATATCAACACCACCAAAGACGATCTCACCTCCCTCTCCAGCAGCTGGATATCGATTGAGCCAGACAGAGAAGACCGCCTCACTTGCTAGACCTTGCTCAAACATGTTGTGCCTGAACTTAAGGCGTGGATCAGTACATTCAAATCCAAGCCAGCAAATAATACATAGAGTAGAAGAGAAATATACTAAACAGAAATTTGAAAGAAATTGTGTAAAATATACCAGATTGGAACAACTTTTCCTAAAGAAGTTTCCTGAAACCCTAGTCCAACTATCCCATCGAACTTTGCATTTAACAAATTGTGACCACTTTCTCGTGTTGTCTCAATGAAAATCTGAAAGAGGATACGTAACCATCAACGCAGCCAAAACACAGAAGATAGCTTCCATATACAACTCAAAGCAAAAAAGAACGCACTTGATCACTGACAAGAAGATCCCCAAGTAGCACGTTATCTTGGCTGAAGAAGCCAGCAATTGATCCAGACCCATAATGGAAACGGCAAGATTTTCCTAAATCGAAACCCACAAGAATAATCAGAGCACTGAACTCATTGATAGAAACACACACAAGCTTTACCAAACAAAACTTTCCCTGAGGTACAGACAACATTACCAATCTTTTTATGTGTCTTGGACTTGCGAGCCCTGTACCTAGAATGTATATGGCAAGCCATCTGCAAAGAAGTATATTTTGGTAAATGATTTCATGTAAGGGAGAGCATGAAACAAAAAAAAAAGAAGACTTTATTAGGTACAATGGAACTCACAGAAAAGTGGCATTTTATTGATGGAACCCAGAAGTTTGAACTGCCTGTATCAAAGATAACAGTGAAGTTCTGTGGTGGTGAACCAATGCCAATCTCTCCATGGTAGTTGGTATCCAAATAGTTCTTCAAAAATGATATATCTATATGTGAATTGCCCAAACTATTGCTGATGTCCCACAGATCCTCTGTAATCACGTCTTCTTTCCTGGCAGATCTTGCATAGATGGCATCCAAATAGTTATTCAAATATGATATATCTATATCTGAATTGCCCAAACTATGGCTGATGTCCCACACATCCTCTGTACTCTCATCTTCTTTCCAGGCAACTCTTGCAGAATTTAGTATATTCAAATCCAAGTCTTTCTTCTTCAAACCAATTCTCACCAACCCATCAGAGGAAGCAGGGAGAGCAAAGGAGTTTATCAAAGCCCATAAACAGATACACACCACAAGAAACTTCTGCCTCATGTTTAAATAGTTTCCTGTTGTACAAAGTAATCAATAAAACTAAGCTTGGATTGAACAACTTTTCTGACTGAACTCAAGAAACTGTTTTTGAGCAAAATTGGATAAGATGAACGCTAATCTGTAGTATATAAACGTTGCAGAAAGCAAAAATATAATTGATAGCCGGAAATACTATCAAGATGTGTCTTGTTGAATGAAAGTTCATCGCTTCTCGCATATGTTACAAAACCTATCACAAGTTAAGAAAAAGAAACATACATATAAAAAATATATTAACACAGTCCTAATGTTACATACAGACACACTCACAGAGAAAGGCATATAAAAAAACCTGCTCAAACTGTCACAAAAAACCTAAGCCCTTTAGCATGTACACCCCTCTCCGTATCTCAAATAGGGCTGTCTTTAGGCTGGCCTGGGCCGGGCTAAGATCAATCCAAAATTAGCCCGAAATGTTTAACATATGTCCAAACTCGGCATGTGGTAATTAGCCCGAAACTCAGCCCATTTTAAAACAACGGACTTTGGGCCAAGATTAGGCTGCCAGAACTAAAACTCTTTCCTTAATCTTTGGGTTGATTTTGCAATAACTACCCCTAAGTGAATATTGCATGGGCTTTTTTGAACAGTTGACACATTTGATGGTAAATTTGTCAAAAATATAGACCCTAAAGAATAAAAATAACTAATTTAGGCCTAATGTCAACATTCACACAAAAATGTTATTTGTTAACTACATTGGGCAGGGCAGGGCTGGGAATTGGGATAAAATTGAACCTGCCTGCAAAAACTTCAGACCTAAGAATCTGGCCCAAACTCAGTTTAGCCCGAAGTTAGGTTGGTCTAGTCCGACTATTTTTGGGCTGGACATGTCAAGCTTCAGGCCAGCCTGAGCCAATTGACAGTCTTAATCTCAAACCTGTGAAGAATAGGATTATCAATTGGGTCGGGCTGTTCTAAAGCCCAACTTGACTGGCCCAAATAATAGGTGGGCTGGACAAGTTAAACTTTAGGCTGGACTGGGTTGGGGCCCAAGCATTAGGCCCAAAGTGATTTTTTTGGGTCTAAGCTCGGGTCTAAGCCTGAAGTCCTACCCAACCCAAACTTTATATCTAATAAGGGGCTTAAAACCAAGTGTGATCTTAGTACATGAATGAGCCCAATTTTCTCAATTTGAGTACCTTGGCCCAAAACCCATGTATATAAATTCTGCGTGATTTATTTTATAAATTTAATTTTTAAAACCCATGGACCCCAACCCAATTTGATATGCTTTATAAATTTGATATATCAAACCCATGGACCCCAACTCAAATTAAAATTTTTCATTGGGTTGTTAACTTTGGCTTAACCCAAACTCAGGCTAGACTTGGATTTAGGAATTTCTTTTCGGGCTGGGTTCAGGTTGACCTTAACCCGACCTAGCCTGACCCGATTGACAGCCCTAGTAAAGAGTCTGCCTTTGTTTGTTTCTCTTGTCATTGCATAATCACTTTAAGAGAAACCTAATTGCTATAAGAACTCTTTAAAACTAAGTAGATTAAAAGCAGGTACAACACTAAACTAAACAGAAGCCCAGGATCTAAGGCTGTAAACAGACCAAATACAGAGTAGATCCTTATTCAGTCCATTAAAATTAATCAGATATCTATATTTGTTCGATATTTCAAAACATGATCCATGTTCTTATTTGTTTATTTATCTGGATATCAGATACGGGTCTAGGTAGCTGATTACACAAACTATTGTTTATTACAATAACACTATACATCTACTAATCTAAAACCATCGTTTAGGTATACATACATATATTTTGATTGAACAGATTCGACTATTAGTTGGGACAGATCAATATATCGGTATTTTGATTGATTATAATTGGATATTTAATTGGAGAGGATCCACTTGAATCCTTATTTTTCTTGTGTGGATTGAATACATATTGGATCCACATAAAAATTTGGTCCGTTTGCAGCCCTACCCTGATCGTATCATCTGCAACAGATGGCTGCCTCAACATCTTTGTTGTATTGATAGTTAACTGGTTGAACAATAATGGGTTTATGGAAACAATAGAGCAAGGGTCAAACCAGCTCGGAATGTCTCCAGCTTGGATGTGTTCAGCATCAATTTTGCGCTGACATGCAGCGAAAAGAGTGAAAATATGCTTTTTTTACCAGTTTAGGGATGCAATTCGCTTTTTTTGCCACATGTTAGTACAAAATTGATGCTTATGGATGCGAGATACACCCAGCTGTAGACGATCTTTTTCTTCTTCTTTTTTTCCTGGTAAAGAGCTGTAGACGATCTGGGCTGGTGTAATTCACAGCAGAGATGGAGATATGGTAGTTTTTAAGAGAGATGTGATTGAGAAGAAATAGGAATAAAAGAGATGTGAGTGAGAAAAAATAGGGATAAGAGAAAAGTAACAGTCATTGAATCCAAGAGAGAAAAATTGAAAGAGGAAGAGACACACATGACAATTTCTATTACCAAAAAAACCTAAAAAATGAGGAGGGGGGTTGTCCACGTAGACAACACTTTGCTTTAGTGTATATAGATCTGCTGGAGACGATTGAGTCCTCCAGGGAAAAGCATACTATGTGCAAAGAAATGCTATGAATTCGAAGCCTCATAAGAAGATGTAAATATAAATACGAGTTCCAGTGATTCAAACCAATGATAGGATAACACAAAGCTCACGTAAGAAAAACAGGAGCAAATAATTTTTATAGTTAGACGTAAGAGAAACCAGACAGGCCCCATTAAAAGTTCAAAATGATTTTGATATCATAAATATAAAACTAATGAGTAGAAACCATACCTTGGTGAGCGTCAGGAGGTGGGATTTTGGGGAAGGAAGAAGAGAGTTTGAGACGATGAGAACTTCACAGACCAAGGGAGAGAAATAAGTAAGCCTTTTCGTTGCAACCTCGTACTATCATCATGTCATGCTAAGCATGATTTATATACCCAAAAAGAAAAAGAAAAAGAAAAAGAAATGGAGGGTACCAAATCGTCAAAAGAAAAAAAAAAAAAAACCCAGGGTTTCCGTTACTTCGGAGGTTCAGACCGTTCCTATTAATGCTTACGTAAGAGTGTGTAATAAACATAAATAAGAGTTTAGATCCTCTAATGCCTAAACAATTAATAGAATTAGCCCTGAGCTCCAATCATAAGGCAAGAAAAAGTATTATAATAACTCAATCACCCTCCAATTATACAAATATATCCTTGTGATAAAGCAAGCAGTAAGACTATCCCTACCTACTACTTAAGCAGTAGAAGATCCCTACCCACAAAATATAAAATAAAAGATAAAAATGAAAGAAGATAAACAAATATGGGCTAGAAAAAAAAAAGATCTTGATTCAGTGAAAGTGTCTTCAACTTCGAGTGAAGTATAGCTGATTGGAATCCAAGGATCATCTGCAGTTAAAAAGGGTGGTGGTCAAGTGGTAGCTATATGCCATGTGATCAACAAATGTCCTGATTTAAAATTCACCCAATTTTTTTTTAACCATGTGGCATTTGCTGAATATAACCCCCACTAACCACACTTTTTTTAACTGCAGAGGATCCTTGCCCACTTAACACCCTTCTAAATTTGATGTGGTGTGCCCCCTTAAGGAATGCCTAAGGTCCATCCCATGCAGAGGTGGACACATGACTTCGAGATGTGAAAATGAGAAGTGAAAATCAACCCCCAAAACGACAAATGTGTCTGCCCTGCATACAGGCAAACCTTAGGCATTCATTAAGGGGCCACTCCATTTCCACACCGCTCCCAACATAAACAGATTGGGTAGAGGCTAAATTTGGAATGATATCAGGGCTGACACATCAGTGCCTAAAAGTGAAGAAAAAAAACCCAGAAGTTTATTTCACTTTTTCTGTGCTGATATGTCAGCCCTGATGTCATTCCAACTTTAGCTACTCTCTAAGTTGTCTTTTCAACCCGGCCTTGCTCCCAACCATTTGATCTCGCTACCTTAGTTGCGACATGTAAAAAGTCCTTGGATAATATCCAGCAGGTATTGGATGGAAAACCCTTCAGCATCTAGTGGAGGCGATCATATGCTGAAGACAATATGATCCCTACAATAGATCCAAGAGGAAGCCGGTCGGCTGTTTCGTTCCGTCTACCCTTGTTAACAGATCCCATCCTCATTTTATTTTTGTCAAAAATGGAAAAGGGAATAACCATGTGATGTTGCAATCTTTTCTCCCATAAAAAGTGATTGCTGGTGAACTTGTCGGACACTAATATTTTGTCATTTTTGTCAAGGCTAAACCGTAAGAAGCTTCGGCGCAGTTGCTGCTGCACCAATTCATGAATGCGGTGGGTTCTTGTACACCATCCAATCACAAGGTAGGAATTGAATGTGTTTGAATCATCTCCAATCTCATTGGAGAGATATCTCACAAGTACCAAGCAATGAGTGACACAATGCCTGACAAGGGCTTCTTAGTAAATACACAAGGATCAAAGGGGGATGGATGTCTTAATAAATATACAGCCAATAAGTATTTGTCCATTTGCCTAAGTATCCTTTGTCAGGTATCATTTACCAGCTGGACAGAGGTACCGGGGAAATATCTCTCCATTCAGACTGGAGAAGATCGGAACCCGGAATGATAGTTCCATTAGTACAGGTACAAGTAGGAGTGGGACTTTAACTTGTAATTTTTACTTCTTGCACAGAGTGACAAAGACTCCAATATTAGCTTAAATTAAATCTAGGTAACTTCAAGACAACCCGTCTTTCAAACACTTTGGTATTTTGCACCTTAGATCACATTCAAAATAAAACACATGGAACCATCTTCTTGTTTCTGAGAGCAAATCCTCTGCAATAAGTTAAAAACGCATTAATGTGAAACTGTTTTCAAAACAGGGTATGTATATAAAAATTTTAAAATTTCAACATGGGCAGGAATTTTAATACATGTGTCACGCTGTAGACTTAAAAAGTGGACCCACTCTTGGTGACATGTCATTCTTTGAGGGCAATTTTCGTTTAAGATTACATTAACTTACAGCAGACGAATCTTTGTCTTTGCCTATCCTAAACAAGTGCCAAACCCCATAGAAAGCGCATCATTTATCTTATAACCTCCTAACCCTAAACGCCAGTCTTCTACTGTTTTCTTCATTTAAAACGTAAATTATGTGCATATGGTGCCAGTATAGTTTTGGCCAAGTTACATCTCTAGAAGGTTGCAGTAACATACGAGATGTTGTTAATGGGGTTGTTTACCTTCACAAGTGGGAATGGAGAATGAGAACAATTTATCCCATCGACATTGTGCATGGGCATGATCTAGTGTCGATGTGTGTAGTCATAGAGCATGTATCCATCATCCAGTGTATGATCGATGGCTCTGTTTACCTTTCCCAAGTTCGATTCAAGGATAAGAACCATTTATCACATCTCATTGTGCATGGGCATAACATGCTTTTCTATCTATTAATTTACATGATAAGAGCATCAATGTGTTAGGGAAAAAACCATGCATTCATCATCATGTTGATCATGCATACCCATCATCCACAGTATTATCAATGGTTTTATTTACCTTCGCAAGTTAGAATCGAGAATGAGAACTAATGAACCATTTATCCCATATACATTGTACGTGGCAAGACCCTGCTTTTCTGCTTCTGTGTATGGGCTTAATTTACTTTTCTGTTTCTAACAATACAAGAGGGTCAATTAGGGAGTTTAGATCCTATGTGCACAAGTCATAACAGGTCATAAGCAGACCGGATAGGATCCTTTCCCTCAATTAGGGGTGTTAAAGAGGGCCTCACATCCTCTGCGACGCCCCCCTTGCACGATTTCGTGAGTCCAGACACAAGGGGGGTATCATTTCACTTTTTGGAGATATCACATCACCCCCCAAAAGTGAAATAATACTTCCCCTCTGTCTCGGCTCACGAAATTGCACAAAGGGGGGCGTCACAGAAGATACTCCCCCGTAAAAAGAGGAGCCTGGATCCTCTATGGTAGCCGCTCGCAACACTATTTTAGGTCACCATGTAGATTTGATTTGGCAGAATTTTAAAATTCAAATCACGCAGGTGAAACTTTCACCAAATGAATTCCACATTGCAAGGTGCAATAGGCCTGTTCATGATTGTAGAAGGGCTCGAACTATTAGAGGATGGCTTGTCAATGAGCCTCAGCTTGGCTCATCACAAAAGGATAGAGTTCAGGCTTGGCCAGCACTAGAGCATAAAGAACCTTTTTTTTTTTTTTTTTTAATTTGGTAAAAGAGAAAAAAACAAATTTATAAAAACAAGTATTTATTTATTATAAATCAA